>RJWM01009087.1:37212-69645 GCA_004363535.1 Dasyprocta punctata
ATTAATTGAAAAGTATCAAGACTAGAGAAAGCAGATCAGTTCTATCTGTGACAGTTATAATAAAAGTCAGTTGCTGTTTTCCTCATTGACTAGGAAAACCTCAGAACAAGCATTTTTTTTTTTTTTTTTTTTGAGACAGGTTCTCACTATGCAGTTCGGGCTGGCCTTGAACTCACAGCAATCCTCCTACCTCAGCCTCTGGAGTGCTGGGATTACAGGCATGAGTCACTGCGCCCAGCTCCTGACCAAATTCTTAGTAGCTATTTGCATGCCTGCCTGTCCCACTTTTAACATTATATCTAAGTGGATAAATAGAAACAAGGAGCTGGAAGGTTCCTAACAGAAGTAATGTTAAAAAGATATAAATGTCAACTGCTCATATTTAATCATTACTGTAATTATATCAAACTACCACATTGTACCTCATAAATATGTTCAATTATGTGTTAATCAAAAAGTTTAAAACTTTGAGATATGAAAATGTTAGCTACTCTAGCCCAGCATGGTGGTAAACTTCTGTAATCCCAGCACTTGGGAGACTGAGGCAGAAGGATCACTGCAAGTTTGAGACCAGCTTGGGCTACAAAGTGAGCCCAAGGCTAGCCTGAACTGCATAGCGAGACCCTGTCTCAAAAAAATAGACAAAAAAAGTTAACTACCCTAATTTGATTATTACTTGTTGAGTAGATTTATTTAATTATCATTCTGTACTCCAAAAATTTGTGTAATTAAAAGAAAGCAGTAGAAAGATTAAAAATATTTTCTTAGCAGTCAAGAGACTGTGACAATAGAGATCAGAGCTGTTAGATGAAGATCACGGAATTAGAATCAATCCATGGGTCAGGGATTACTTGGGAAGTGAGATAATATTTAAGTATATATTGATCCAATAAATATTTCTTTATAAAGAATCCTATCTAGCAATTTTCTGTATTGAGTAAGTACAAATACTGCTCTATATATTTTAATGCACTCACTGGTTTATTTTAACAAAAGGCTATTCCAATATTACAATTATTGTCTTTCTTTTCCAGATAAGATTCACTTAAGGTTTTTTTTTTTAATTCTCAGTGCTAAAATTTGTAATGCAGTGGATTCAATCACTGATTAATATTTCCTCTGATATTCATCACGATCCCATGCTGCCTTTCTGTATCTACACTGCAATTCTTGCAAATAAGTGAATAGCTAAATGCATGCATAAGTAAAGAATGAATAATAAACACAGAAATGAAACACTGCTATTGTACTATCAATTATTATGTATTTACTTCTTTCAATTATTATATATTCTTCTGTCTGTCTTTGAAACGCTTTCATTCTCAGAATATATGTATTTTTGTTGTTTGGGTTGCTGGATATAGTTATTGAAATAACAAAATTATAATGCAGTCCCCAGGAAACTAAAGAATTTTTGATAGGTAACATTAAGGTCAAAGTTAGAAGAACACTAGTTTCTAAAATAATGAACTATACATAGTAAAGTGTAGAAGCCACATTAATACAAAAATAGTTCCTAATTCTTTCAAGAAAAATTGCTTATAAGCTGCAAAATAATAGATCAAAGTCACCCAAAGTCTGTGATTATCTTGAGCATATAGATCAACTTGAGATTCTCAAAAAAACTGAAAAAACGGGTACTAATTGACACTTTATGGGAGCTAACATCATCAACCACAAAGTCACAATGCGCAATTTCAGATGCACCTTTGCTGCTCTCCACCTATTATATAGAGAATTTTACACCATTTTTACTTTTTATGTCTTTATTAGAAATAAGTAAAAAGTCATTTTTATAGGGCATTTGTGTACCTAGCATTAATATACTAACATTGATGAGAAAAAATATTAGTCACATATAAGTAACTTATGTGTATTTGACATTACGTTTTGCTATTTTTAATCAAGACTGAAAAAGTATGTATTAATTAAAGTAAGTTCATATCTCAAGTCATCTAACATTTCAAAAAATTGTAATAATGAATATATATAAATCAATTGTATCTATACACATGTATCTCTCATAGATCAGTCCAAAATTATCAGACTAAAGCTTATCATGAAGAAATAAAACTGAGTCAAAAAATTTATAATTTCAAGATTACTCAGTCTTACACTTTAAAGGTAACTTTTGGGACATTTCTAAACATTTTTTTCTGGTCAGAATTTCTCCTCTACATATTTCACAGTTCTTCAAAGATTAAAGGTTGGCAGGATGTTTCATGGTATTAGTTCATTATTTAACACATAATTTTTCTCTTCTTACCCAGACAAACCTAATTTGATTCAGGCATCTGTGACCCCCCCCCACCCCGTAATTTAGAAAAGAGAGAAGTGGAACCTCATCTGCGGCTCCAGAAATGAATGCTGATTAACTTGAACCATTTAGTGTGCAGTATTCCCCAGGTAATTGCTAATGATCAAAAATGGGAAAAAGTGACATAATTAGGTCCAGATTAAAGAGAAGATGTATATTGCAAGTTGAAGCAAACTATTGTGCCCTCTTTCTTTCTTGTCTCTCGTGGTTTCCCAGACACTACTCTGTTGTAAAAAAATTGTGTCAAATAATGTCAGCTAATGAAAAATATTAACAAGAAAGGACAATATACACATTTTGAGATGTCAAGAGACACTGAAATTACACTATACCACAATATAACTTTGTAGTAAAGCTACCAGTAATGCAGATTATTCAATTCCAATGCTTAAATTTTATTCGCTGATAATAAACTTTTAAAAAGTTAAAAGCACATTGGTAGTTGTAATTTTTTAAAATATTTTTGAATTATAAACATCCTAACTTAAGTTCTACACATTATCATCATATTCATAAAGCTTTAGAATTCCTAATGTGGTTTTACTAACAGCTGCCCCAGCACTGGTACTGAAAATGAATACTGATTGTATAACAACTATAACAATTGTTCACATTATATTTATTTACATATTTCAAGACCACACAGTACTACAATTCTATGAATTCTTATTGTCACAGGATTTACTACAAAAGCCTATTTTACATTGCTGCAAAAAATTTTGTTAGTCAGAATATAAATATAATTAAATAAATGTTAAATTCAAAAGTCATGTAAACATTTTTCTCCAAAGAGATTAATAGTGTTAACCACTGCGATTTTTACTTTACGTAAGAAAATAATTGCTTGTTCATCAACATTCCTTAAATACTGTCTTGTTAATCTTCACTACATAGTAAAAGTGCTAAAAGGGAACTCTCTTCCTCATCTAAGAGATGAAGTTCTGAACCCTAAAGGCTGCCTTCAATTGATTCAGTTCAATATTTTCTACTATAATTTCAATTCCAACATTTATCTGAAATCTAATAATCAAGATGCCAATCATAATATGTTCCTCAGGACCAGGAGTTTGGCTCAGTGGTTTAGCGCCTGCTTGGCAGGTGTGAGGTTGTGAGTTCAATCCCCAGTACCCACACATACACACACACAAAGCAGCTTAGAAAGCTGCAAAATTTCATAATATGTTCCTCTTAAAACAGTAACAATAGCTGGGAGTTTGGCTCAGTGGCTTAAGCATCTGTCTTGCAGGCATGAGGCTGTGAGTTCAATCTCTGGTGCCACAAAAAAAAAAAAAAATAATAATAATAATAACAGAGAATTTGTAATTTTCACGTAGTTTATAATGAAATTATGACTTTCTGTAGTAATAAAATTATTTTTGAATTATGATTCATTTTCAGATAGCTCATTAAAGCAGAAAAGTAAATTCCATCTTCAGAACCCAGGAATAAATCTTATAACAAGAAAAAATAATTTTCTGTTTCAAAAAGAGAACATGTGTGCTAAGAACCATTAAGTGATTAACAATTAATTATCAAAATTTTCAAAAGTAAATTGAATTAGCAAATTGCACATGCAAGTTTTCCCAAATATATCTCTTCTTTTCATTCTCCCTAGAAAAAAATACATCAATTAATTTCCATCAACTTTTGATAAATTTCTGCAATAACTGTAAAATTGACTTACATGTGATTTGCTTCCTACTTAAAATCCATTTATCCTCTATAACCAGAATTAACATTGTAAAACATAAAATAAAAGCATGTTTCCATCTGCATAAAACTTCAGTGGTTCCTTGCTGTTTAAAAGGAAGTGTAAACTGTTTAACATATAGCTGGATTGTGACTAGCTACTTTTTCAGCTTCATCTCTCATGTTTTACTCTAAAACTGGTGACATGCTTTTAGCATCTATAACATACTGCACTCCCAACATTATTTAGACTTTTATTTTATCATTTGCTACTGGGATAATAGCTAACAAATGTTGGGTTTCATAAAAGTATTCGCAGTATATAAAAGAATGAATTTTTTGTAATTTTGATTTTAAAAGGAATATACAGCTGCAAATTTCCATCTGCATTTTATTTGGCAAGCTAAGCCTCACTGTATGTTTCAAACTTAGATGCAAATTTGAAAATATCATTGCAAACCTAAGACATTAAAATAGTCCCTAACTTTTAATCACCTGAAGTGGTCTGACAAATTTAGTCTAGACCTTAAGTAATCTGTGATGGAGGGGAAAATTTCCTCATATTATTGTAAGTGTGAATTGTGAATTGTGAGTGTCTAATTGGTTTAACTGGCTGTGAAGCATATGAAGATTATTCCTGTTATATTGTGTAACCATGAGATCCAGTCAGCCTTGTAGGTTGGGATCTTCAGGTCAGAAATACAGGAGATCTTACACGCAGTTGCTCTATTTCCAGTTTTAAGAAATGCTGTCTCTCACAAGCAATACTGAAGATTACAAACCACCTTGGAATGGCTTCCTGTGCAATAGCTTGAGTTTAATGATAGTATATAAAGCAAGAGAGCCCCTTAGATAGGAGCTTCAATGGCGTATGTACATGTCTTCACAAATCTGGGCTAAAATCGTGGATTTCTGTATTAGATTACATGTTGTCAGCATCATCAATAATCCAACACTGTACTGCCTCTTTTGCCTTCTGTTTGGTTAAAACCAGAAATCGAGGGACTACGTGGTAATGATGCAGAATCCGTTGAATTTTAATCTCATTTAATTGTTTATTCACAAATACACAATTTATGTTTCTATTTGCAAGTATTAGTACATGTTTGAAATATAAAATTATTGCATTCATCTTGGGAAATTGGTACATATGCTTGTCACATCTTAATTACTTTTACTAAATAATTGAAAAGTCTTAAATTTCCCCATCTTTTTGCTACAGAAAAGTAAATTCTTTTTTAGACACCAGCCTTTAGAAATCTCTACTTGGGGTACTTTTAACCATAAAGTTAAAGAAAGCACAATCAAACATAAAACCAAAAATCTAAATAGACAACTAATCAAAGCTACTTGGTACAATTTTTTATTCTTAACATGAAATTTAAACTGAATTTCATTACATCATCTCTACTTAGCATGATATCTAAAATTATAATTTAATACACAAAGGTTTACACAAGAGTGCTTGTTGAGATAGTGTATACATAAGCTTAAGTTTTTAAATAATCTATATAAGAATTAATAGAGATACTATTCTATGTGTATAAAGATATTGCTATTAGTATTTATATTAAGCAACAAATGAGTCATAGAATGGAAGATGATATATGCTGTTAAAAAATTAAATAGATCAAAATTTATATAAAATACATTTATTTTAAAAAAGGAAATAAATATGATTCATATGAGCATACCTTGACATTTTAATATAGTAGAAGCAAAACTAGAGAAAGGTAACTACGAGAGTGATAATAGCAATATCACAAAGGAAAGTAAATTATGGTATTTCTATTTCACTCTCTATGGTCCTTAATCATCTTAATTTTAACCGCAATAATGTATTTATGTTTTCCTTGTCAATTAAAAAAATAAAATATGTAAATTTAAATCACCACATATTCTATTTCTAAAACTCATCTTGTAAATAAAAGCAATTTACAAATTATGCTTAAGTATAAACTTTGGCAAGTGACACAATATGAGTTCTAGTTACATTATTTTAGTTCTACAGTCCAACTTATTATTTTCCATTTAGCCTGAGAATAGCACTGTAAATGAGACCCAGCATGACTAAACCCCAGGTAATAGTATCAAAATCAATGACTACACATTTATTCAATATTTTACACATGTCAATATTTTTGTAAATGGATACGTTATGGTATTCTGCACAGTAACTTTATCATAAATTCAACTATGATAAAGAGAAATCCAGAACAATGTGTGGTCTATGTGAGATGTGATGCTCATGAAAGAGTGTATTTCTTTTTTCATAATAAACCACAAGAAAATTCATTATATACATGTAGTACTATTTTTAAAATACTATAATCAAAATAATAGGTGTGAAGAGAAAAGTAATGAATAAAATTTCAAATTACTGAAGTTCCCAGGGCTGAGTGATCTTGTAAAGGACTAACTGCATTATTGAAAGATAACTACATTCCACAAAAGGATAAAGGATGAAAATACTAAATACATTTTATCCTATTGGTGCTTTTGTGTCTATATCAAATTCATTTTGAGTACCAGGCACCTAGGACAGTATAATTTTATGTTCTGAAGTTAAAACATAGTCTGACTTTCAATGCAACTACAAACTTCATTTCTGAACAAACAATTCATGTGCTTTATTTGTAGTGTTCTATCAACATTATCATTCATGTTTATTTGCCTAACTGGGTAAATCCTCCAAAAAAAATTTAGAGAAAAAAAAAGTGTTCTGATGTGAACATGGAGATGCCAGCAAAGGCTAAATATGAAGCAGTTGGCACCTGAAACTAAAATTAATACTTCAATAAAATGTACCTGCCATACTTGTAAGCCATATTTTCTCTTCTGAAAATGATTAAAATGTGAGAAAACAAATGCCAATACATAGTGCCACTTGTTGACATTCCTTTCTCTTAAATGGTGGAGGGAGAATGAGTAAAAGAAAGTTACTTCCAGATCTCTCTTCTGCAGTCATATTTTTATGCTGAGGGTTGTTTAAATGAACATACTAAATGTGTCTTCGGGCAATCACCACAATAATGACTAAGTACTGCATATAGCCTAAAGCAAATGTGATTCATCACATTCTTTTAAAGCTGCCAAAAAACCATAGCTTAGAATGAATTTGTGAATTTTTCAACCATAAATTTACTTAAGAAATGGGAAATTCTGGGAAAGAAATGAGCTAGAATGTGAACTATATGAGACCAGGCTAATTTTTTTTCCATTCGTATAACACATGATATGTAATGGGTATCAAAAACATAGTAGTATTGAACCATTACTTCTAGAGGAAAAGATAAGAATAATGGAACTAATTTGCCAAGCTTATGAAATAAGTTGGAAGATGACTTCATTTGCTCCAGGCCACATTAATGATAATATGGTGAAAATACCAGTCAGAGATACTGAGAGTTTATGCAAAGATAATATCAAGGGCAATTAATTACTCAATTATTCTGATTCATGAAAGTTTTTAAAAAGTTTGAAAATCATTATCTCTCAATGGATTAATGAATGGAGATGTATCACATATTTGATTATTAGTAATATTAACTCAATTTATTGGTATTAGAATGAGAACATTGTGAATTGAATATCCATGCCTTTAGTAATTAAGATGATAAAAAAATAGATATCCATGATAATTGTTGAAGATAGTAAGGTAAGGAAAATTTTTTTCAAGGGACCAATGGGAGGTGATTGGTGTAGGGATCACTGCAATGGAGTCTTTCAGTGAAGGAAAGCATAGGGCTCAGCTCTGACTACAGTCTGGATAAGGGAGAATTCATAACCAGTCAGAAGAATGGGAGTAGTGAAAACAGCAAAAGGGCTATAGACTGAATGTTCATGCATCTCCAAAATTCTTATGTTGAAATATTAATACAGATATGATGGTATTCATCAATATATGATAATCTTTTAGGAAGTAATTGGATAATGCGGTACAGATCTCATAAATGGGTTTTGTTCCCATTGCCACCATGAAAGGATACAGGAAGATGGACTGGCCACCCATGAATGAGGAAGTAGGACTGTGCTGACACCAACTCTCCAAAAGTCTTGATATTGGATTTTCTAGCTTCCAGAATTATGATTAATAACTGTTTGTCATTTAAGTGGTCTGATTTATGATATTCTATTATAGTATCCTTAAATGACTGAGACAAGCATTAAGTGATAGCCTAGCTAAACCATCCTAACAGTATTCTTGCTTATAGAAATCAGGGTGGTGAAATTTTGTCTGTGGGATGTTGGAGGATGATGAACTTGATTAGGTATCAAGGGTCATCAAAGGATTTGCTAAACTGACTTTAGAGGCTTCTTACTAAAACTGAAGTTTATAAGGTCATGCACAGACAGGTTAGGAGAAATTTTAGGAGCCTGCCTAAACTTTGATAAAGAAAGAATCTTAGTCAAAGTCAGGGTGTTTAAAACATCTTTAATGTAGGACAGGTAATGCAAACTAGAAATTTTAAATTATGTGTCTTTTAAACTATAGGGTATGATACCTGTGTAATTTGACAATGCCGCAATCTTAGGAAGATTATTTATATTGGTCTATATGATCTTTTCATTTTTATTTTTTATTTTTTAGTGATGGGCATTGAACCCGTGCATATGCTAGGTAAGCACTCCTAACAGTGGGCTATAGCACCTGTGCTGAACAATGTAAATGCTTTCAGGAAAGAACTAACCAGTCTACATTGAAACGAAATTGTTCATTTTATTCACCAGGAGACTAAAAATAATGTTTATACTGGTGATTTTTGGCAGTTAAAATTACTATTCTCTCTCTTATGACTCATTCTGTTGATCCTGGGAATAGCTCAGAATAGATATAGCTTTGGAATGATAATTAATTATTTTCTATAGCCGCTCATATGACTTGCAAAAATTTGTTGAAGGAATGACAGATGGTAGCAAGTCTCCATAGTGACAAATGAGTAAAACAGGTTCTCAAAATAAGCATTTAAATTGTTTACTATAAAAAATGAAAAACTTGTTTACTATTTTTGAGTCTCTAAGTTTCTTCTCTAATGTCAGAAATAAGCTTGTTGAGGAAGAACTGTAAAGAAAGGTAAATAATTTGAGTAACCAACAGCACCAGGACATAATACATAGTTCGAAATCTCTGCTCCCTTCACCTCTCTGTCTGTCTGCCTCTGTCTTTCTGTCTCTCTCTTCCCTTCCCTGACTCACCCACAGAATGTATTTCATTTGATACTGCTAATTTAAACTACCCAAAGATACTTCCAATGACTTGATGTCCCTATCGATTTTCTCATTTTTTTACTGTTAGTCATTTTTATGGCTGCATGCTGGTATTTCACAAAGATTTACCCTTTATTTGCCTGAATGAATAATGACGTTGGTATTTTCACAGTTTATTGGAAATCCAAAAGCCCACTTGTATTAAACACAAATTTCCCCCTAGTTACCCTTCTATTTAAATTAATTTTGAACATTTTTACACATACAGAATATAATCTTTTCAAACATATGTATTTATTTTTTTCCTGCAGTATGAGTTCATTTTTAATCTCTTTATACTATTATTAATGGACTGAATTTCATGAATCCAGTATTTTTAATCAATTGTATTGTTGTTTTAAGACTTGAGGGGTGTGTATTTTTATTAAGATATATTTGGTATATCAATATTCATAATCTACATTTTTTTTTATATTTTAAGGCAAGATCTCACTGTGTAGTTCAGACTAGCCTTGAATGCACTATATAGCCCAGGTTGGCCTTGAACTTGCAGCAGTCTTCCTGCCTCAGCCTCCCTAGTCCTGGCATTACAGGTATGTGACACCACAAGGCTCAATCTACATTTTTAAGATGATTTATTATTTCACTTTACACACTGGAATTAACTAAATTTTGTATGAAAAGTAATTTTAAAGGAGGCAACATTTACATAAAAAGAAATGCTCAGGTAAGTGTAAAATCAGATGAATTTTGGTAATATTATATAAAAATATCTCAAAGTACAGAACATTTTCATATCTCTGGGAAGTTCATTGATTTGTTCCTTGAATCCCTGCTCTCCAGAGACGGTGTCCTGATTTATAGCAACATGAAGTGATATTTCCTTGTTCGTGAATAACCCCTTTTCAGGTTTATAATTTGCAAATAGTTTCTCTCATTCTTTTGATCATCCCTTCACACTAATTGTTTCCTGTGCTGAGCAGAAGCTTTTAACTATTTGCCCATTTTTGTTCTTGTTTTCTATGCTTTTAGTGTCTTGTCCAAAAACAAGTTTGTCCTGAAATATTTCTCTCTTGTCTACTAGCAGTGTTACTGTTTTACATTATAACGCTCAGTCTTTAATGCATATTAAAGTGATTTTTCTGAACTAGTAGAGATAGGGAACTTGTTTCATACTTTTGCTTGTCTGTATCTACTTTTCTCAACAACAGTTATTGAAAAGACTACTTTCTGCAATGCATGTTCTCAGCACTTTGTTAAAAACCATTTGTCGATAGGGTTGTAGGTTTACTTGTAATTTCCCTATTCTGTTCCACTGTTCTACATGTCTGTTTTTATATCAGTACCATACTCTTTTCATAAGTATAGCTGTGTGTTGCATTGTGAAATGAGCTAGTGCAATGCCTTCTACTTTATTCTTTTTGATTAAAATTGCTTTGGCTATTTATGGTTTATATAAATTTTAAGGCATGTTTCCTTGTTCTGTGAATGATATCATTGATATTTTGATAGGCAATAAGTTTAATCTGTAGATTTCTTTTTGTGTATATTTCTTTTAGTGTGGAGATGTAACAACATTACTTCTTCCAATACATGAACATGGGATGTCTTTTGTTTTTGTTTTTGTTTTGTTTTGTTTTGTTTTGGTGTTCCATTTAATTGCTTTTATGAAAGTTTTATAATTTTCCTTGAAGAGATCTTTCACCTCTTTGGTTAAATTTCTCCATAGACTATTTATAATTTTTGTTGCTATTGTAATTGGAAGTGTTTTCTTCGTTCGTATTTCAGATAAGTTTTATTGCCTTATAGAACAGTATTTGATTTTATATGTGAATTTTTAATATTGTGACATATCACTAAATACATTTACTTGATCTAATGCCTTATGTTGAAGTATATGAGATTTTCTATCTATAAAAGCATTCCATCTTCAAAGAGTGAAGTATTTCACTTTGTCTTTTTCAATTTGGGTTCTTTTTAATTTTGCTTTTGTTTGATTGCTCTGGCTAGGATTTCCTGCACTATATTGAATATAAATGGTGAAAGTGGGCTTTCTTTTCTTATCCTAAGTCTTAGAGAGAAAGCTTTTATATTTCCTCACTCAGTCGAATCTTAGCTGTTAGTTTGTCATAAATGCCCTGATTATGTTGAAGCACTTTCCTTTTATACCGCATTTTCTCAGCATTTTTGTAATGAAGGGATGCTGAATTTTATCCAACACATTTTCTGCGCCTATTGAGATGAGCATATGGTTCTGTCCTTTACTCTGTGGTGTGGCATTGATTTATTAACCTGTTTATTGTTTTATATATGTTGAATTCAATTTGCACCTCTGGGAAAAATTCTTTGATCATAAAAAATAAAATTTTTAATGTGCTGTTGAAACTGGTTTTCTAAGACATTGTTGAAAACCTTTGTGCTCATATTTATCAGGAATATTGCTTGAAATTTTCTCTTTTAGTTATCTTCTTATCTGGCTTTGTAGAATGAACTTTGAAGAATTTTCTTCTCTTTAACTTTTTGGAAATAATTTAATAAGAAATGCTACTAGATCCTCTTCAAATTTTTGGTAAAACTCAGCAAAGGATTCTGCTCTGTGAGTTGTCTTTTATGGGAGATTTTGTTATGGTTTCTACCTTGCAACTTGTTATTTTTGTATTGAGATTATAAAGTGCTTATGGTTCAGCCTTTATAAAATCCTAATTTGTTCATTTCATCTATATTAATGAATTTTGCTATACATTTGTTCATGATAATCCCCAATGATCTTTTGAATTTCTGTGGTGTTTATTGCAATGTCTCCTTTTCCATCTCTGATTTTATTCATTTGATATTGTATCTGTTTCTTAGCATGTCTAACTAAGGCTCTACTAATAATGTTTATGTATTGTAAGACCTTGATCGTAGATCTTTTTTTATTTTTTAGTCATTAGTTCTTTTATGTTTATTATAATCCTTAGTATATCTTTCCTTCTAGAGTTTGTTTCCTTCTGTTTGCTCATTCTTGTCTTTCAATTTCTTGGAAATGCAGCCATAACTTGCTTAGTTGAGAACTTTCTGCTGTGCTTGTGTGTGCGTGTGTGTCTGTGTGTATGTGTCTGTGTGTTTGTGTTCATTACTACAGACTTCCCTCCTAATACTACTTTTTTGTAGCCCATAGATTTTCATTTGTTTCCATAATGTTTTAATTTCCTTCTTGATTTTTTCCTTCATCATTTGATTATTCAAAAATACTATGTTTTAAACATATATATATATGTATATATATATATATACATATATTTCCTTTTTTTCATTTCTAGGTACATTTCATTTTGGTCAGAAAATATTTCATTTTTTAAAATACATTGAGATTTGCTTTGTTGTCTGTCATATGCTCTCACCTAGAGAAAATGCCATCTGCTAATAAGAACCTCATGAATTCTTCAGTTGTTGGCATGTCCTGTAGTTATCACTTAAGTCCATATACAAAGTATTCAACTTAGTCTTGCCCACTCTTTGTTGCCTTTCTGTCTGCAAGAAATGTCCACTGGAAAAAATGAGGTGCTAAAGTCCCCTACTAGCAATGTACTGGTGCCATTGTCTCCCTATTTTCTCCTGGCAAAATAACTGTCACATTCAACTACATGATAATCATGTTGATGATTATCAAGAGTCTTCAGTTATGTACACAAACTTTCATCCATATCTCTCAATACTGATCAGTTTAGTCAAGAGTATGAATTCAAGCTGGGTGTGGTGATACATGCCTGCAATCCCAGCACTCTGGGAGGCGGAGGCAAGAGGATCGCAAGTTGGAGCACAAACTAGGCAGTTTGTTTAGCAATTTAGCAAGACATTATATATATTATAAAAAAAAGCTCAAAAAGGATATGGGTTGAATCTCTAGTACAAAAGCAGCAACAAAGTATGTATGAATTCAGTCATTATTCATTCTGTGATTAGCCCTAAATCAACATTTCCTGTGTGTGTGCATGTGTGTGTGTGTGTGTGTGTGTGTGTAAAGAGAAAAATCTTAGTTGAGTGTTAAGAGAAAAATAGATCTATAGAACTTGGTTTATGCATATTTTTAAAAATTATGCCATTAACATATACACACTCAATTTTTGTATCTTTTAAATGGCTATGTGAGAAGCTATGTGAGACATCTCTGAGGACACTGCTGGGGAAGTAAAAGAAAAAAACAGGAAGCTATAATCAAAGTTTGGATATATATGAGTTTTCCAAGATCATGCACTATGTACTTTTATTTTCAGTGACTAATTAAATCATATAAAGTAAGGAAAATGATTTCAAAGGGAGAATTATAGAAAAATATTTTAAAATCAGAGTCCACTAAATATATACCATTCATTTATTCATACAAAACACTTCATTGAGTCTGGTAAAACTGTGGTAGACTCCAGGATGATAGGCTATGAAAATATGCTTACTCTACTTAGTTATTCGGTTGGTAAACTCTGGAGTTATTAATTATACAGAAAATAAGTATAATTCATTTTAATTGTACAGAAAATAATTTAATTGAAAATTTGTTACCGATGCGATTTTCAACCTCTTCATGTAGCTTTACTCTCATTCTTTAAACAAAAAATAAAAGAGCAAAACACAGAAACAATGCAAAGGAATTTATAGAAACCTTAATGTTTATTTAATCTAACTTCTCAACTTCAAATACTGTTGAATTTATCTAGTCTGTCCATTCTGTTATTGGTTATTCTACCTTCTTAATACTAATCAATATATAATGCAGAGGGCTGACAAATTGTTCCACAGGTGTACATGTTCTATATCTTGTTGTTGTTGTTCATATTTTGTTTTGTGTCCTTGAAACAGTCTCAAATACACTAATTCACATTTACTTTATTCAGTAGCTAAAACCCACATCACAATATCTCAATATATATGCATAAAATATGTAATATGTAGTAAAATATGAGTAAAATATATAAAATAAAATGCATAATATCTACATATATAATATATATGAATAAAACATGCAAAACACGTAAGATATATAATTCAAATTATTTTAATGGGTAAACTGAAAGTTTAACCATAACCAGAGTAGATATTCAGGATATACACACATATCTCATCGTTGAGAGCTAATGAAGACCTGCTTCCAAACAAGATTTGTAGAGGCCGGGCATGATGACACATGTCTGTAATCTATCTCTATATTCAGGAAGCTGAGGCAGGAGAATTGCCATGAGTTTGAGGCTTGTCTGGGTTACAAAGTGAGTTCAAGACCATCCCGGACTACATAGCAATAACCCGTCTCAAAAAAGGGTATACTTAGTATGACTTATCCTTTCCAAGAATCGTATTTGTTTCCTGCTATTTTCAGTATTTCCATAAATGTTATGTTGATCAGTATAACTGAAATATATCTCCAAATAAGATTTTTGTTTGGAACTATTTTAATAATTTTAAGTTTTTATTTTCACTAGTACATATTTGCATTGCAAATTCCTTGAGGGAGGTTGCTAAATGTACAAAACATATCTTAATTCCTTTTTTATTCCCTATCATTTCTCTCCTTTCCCCCTCTATCTCTTGATCTCCTTCTCATTTTAATAAAATCTATCTCCTTACTTTCTATTATCTATCTCATATTTTGTTATTTAGTTTGTATTTTGGGTTCCTCATAGAAGAAAACCATGCAGTATTTAAGCTTTTGTGTCTGATTTATTTCATTTGACATTATGATCTCGACACACCCATTTTTTTTTTGCAAATGACTTGTTTATTTTTTCTTTATGCAGAATGTATGCTCCTTTTTGTATAAATACATTTCGTATCTATTAATCTGTTAATGGATATACCGGCCACTTTCAAGATTTAGCTATTATGAATTGTGCTACTCAAAACATGGGTATATTTTTCTTTTAAATATATTCAAATATACATTTAGGTCTACTTAGATTAACCAATCCACAAAATAAGTTTAGATAATTTTACTGTTTACCATGCTAATATACTGAAATTTTTAGCAATAGCAAAGCTCTTTTATTTCCATGAATCCAAATAATGTTCATACAGAGCCCCTAAGGTAGGGAGCACATCTCTCTCTAAAAAAATTAATAAACTAAACCTGAGATGAGTTACTCAGAGTTCATAACCCCAGGAAGTCAAAGACTTCATAAATTTTAAACACTAAATCTTAGGAGCAAAATATGATTCTCAAATATCCAAGGTTTTCATGTTCTGGCATGATCTTTTGAATCCTATATCATGGAATAAGGATCAAATAATGTTTTATAATAATTTTGCTGCAAAGACTCTGTCAGGTGTCTCCATGAACTGGAAAAATCACAGGACATTAGCCCAACATTAATTACAGCTACCATGGCTAGAGAATGTGGAGAGAGATTCATGGTATGCAGCTGAAGCATGCTAGCATGCAGTTTCCAAAGCATGGCAGCACTGGTGCCAATCCTGTACAGCACCTCACTCTATGCTGATACTTTAGAAAGTCAGTATATTTGAGTATATTTTTGTTTTATGAAAAACAGTAAGATGGTGGCATTCTCTTGGCAAGGTTATCATAATGGTACCATTTAGTTGACATATTCAAAAATCAAATGTACACAGAAGTTTTATTTTGTGCTACAACTTTCTTGTGGTCAGTTTACTTTTTTTCTAATTGCCTAAACAAAAATTCATTCTAATTAAATGTCTCTTTTCAAACAAGATTCTCTTTGGGAGGTCCCTCTTTTGAGGTCATTTGTTCTGTTGCTTTATTGTCACTTGTAACAGAAGTGACAAGCTTTATTCCCACATGAGTATCTGCTGACTGGTGGTTGTTCTTCCTGAACTTGGCTAAGATGTTTAATTCTACTTGGAATATATTCTTTGGCCTTTTATTCAGTCTTCATTCTGGTAGTTTTTCTTGCATGGTCACTAGCATCTTGCACTTATTTGTTGTTTTGGTGCCAAGTTTTTCTAGATTGTTCACATATTGTGCAAGCAGTGTTGTAAGATCCCTTCAGCTCCGCCTGGGAAAACCTGGTATCTTTCAGTTATCTTCTGCTAAGCCTGTGGCTCTTCTGATGCAGTAATTCTCTACACATTGGGACATCAAGAATATTCCATTCCTTTCTTTCTGCAGAGAGTCTGCAAACTAAAAAGCTTTTACTTGGGTACATCTACTTAGTACTTACGTAGTATTGACTTTATGACATAGCTGAGTATAAACCATTTGTGAAAAATTAAGAAACTTTCAAAACACTGAAATTTACCACTTAACCCCACAAATCTCTCTCTATATTTTTATCATTTAATTTTTAGTGGGTTACTCTTTCTTATTTTATGAAAAAGTAAAACAATTTGTCCAAACCAAATAATAAGAAAATAACACTAGTTATTACACTGTATAGAGTTTTCTTAAATGTAATTAACTGGTACATGACAAACTGAAATTATTCTTACACAAAAAGAATTGAGCAAACAAACAAACATAATAACACAAATTTTCTTTTCAAGGAACTAAGATATACTATTAGTATAGTATAAATGCCTTTCACTTAAAGAAGTTGCAAAACTCATGAGTCTAATTTTGTGTCATTATATGTCTTGTTCCCTAAGGCCTTTGCCTGAAAACTACTGTAATGCAAAAAGGTCTTTTGCATTATATTTGTAGCCTTTCTATTTTACAGTTTATATACTGAACCTTAGTTCATAAACTGGCTTGTATTATTATATAACTAAATTTAAGGAACTTCAAAAATAATTCCTTCTCTGTTTCTCTCTGTATCTCTCTCTCTCTTTCCCTTTCTCCCTCTCTCCCCCCCACCTCATTTCAAAATTTTAGTCAGGTAAAGAATTAGGCATGAGAACAAGCAACAAAGAAAGACATTTTTCTTCATCATTATTTTCTTTTCATTTCTCCACGGGAATAAGCCTTAGCCTAATGGCCTTACCTCAACAGGAAATCGTACACATATGGAGAAAAAATTACCCTGAATGGAAAATAATTTAGATGCTTTTAAAAACACTCCTGAAATATACTTTCAAAGCACATATTGTGTGGCATATTATGGGTATCCAATAAAATTAAAGTTATTATTGGATATAACTATGATATATAAACACATACATACATCTATGTAAGTGTACTTAACTTACAATTTTACATGATTAACTGAGTTTAGATAAGATGAATCAAATTGTGCTCACAGAAAATAGTCATTGCTATATTCGTTAATACGGTATACTCCAAGTAAGCAGAATTAGTTTTCAAGGTTTCACTTTGTTATGGATTAAAAACTGGTTATCAGTTTAGCACCAGCTGAATTCCATCAGCATGGTGTTGAGTAAAGATGGTCCACCTGAAGAAAGTTGCCAGCATAAATAGAGATATGGAGAAGAAGAGCAAGGCATTGTGAGTTCTTTAAAGAGTTGCTGCTTCGAGCCGATGGTTCTCCCAGAGGTGCGTGTCATGCTGGCTTCCTCAAAATGGATTTGGCCATTATCATTGGAGGAGCTCGGGACCTCATCAATGAGAGTGGCTATGGTTCACCTTGGGGGAGCTCTGCTCCTCACATTGTGCATCGTTTCCTGGCCCCGGAGGGGAAGCTGTGTGCTAGAGAAGTTTGTCACACTGGGCTTCCTGACCTGTGCTCAACTGTTAACATCAGAGGAACGCAGGACCTCGTTACTACTGAGGATGGCTGTGGTACTCTTCAGGGCAGCCCCGCTCCTTATTTTGAGCGTGACTTCTTGGCTCCCATGTAGAACCCTCCACCCACTGTACAGCTCCTTCACCCCACTGGCATAGACTTTCTAGTTCTACTGCTGACCTTTGGCCTTCCCGGCACAGAACTGTAAAATAGACTGGCACAAGTCCTTATTGTGGGTTTTTAGATTTCCAGTTGGATCTGTGGGAAGCATTGTCATGTGTTTGGGTCTCTAGCTGGACTTGTGCAAGACACTGCTGTGGAATTCAGGCCCTTGGCTGAATATCCTGGGTCTTAGTGTTGTGGACAGATTTTCCTGCACTTTCTTGTGTTTAACTCTGGGTGACCATCATAAAACAGTATTACAAATTCTATGTCCTTATGCAGTTGTTCTCCCTGTAACCCCTGACTACAACACACTTGATCAAAACTGAGGACATTAAATCCATGCTGGATTGACATTCATATGTGTGACTATCAAAAAATGATTACTTTTCATTTTGCAACAAGAACAAACTAGACACATAGCCTAATTCTTGGCCTTAAAGTTTCATGTTGGATCTATGGTTAGACAAATTTGGAAACCTTCAGCATTTTGATTTTGCTACACAGAAAGTAGTCTTTATTTTTTAGATATCATTTTAAATCAATTCAATAAACTATCTCATCTTGTTCTGTGGAGGTTCTAGAATATTTCACAAGGAGCTAAAAGAATTGAATTCATTTTTTAAATCAAATACTTGTGTGTATGTGTATTTATGTATGTATTTATTATGTATATATATAGACTCATTTAAAGAGACATTTAAATTTTATTTATATGCATCAAAATTTTGAAATAAGCTACTATGTTTTCTCAAATATTATTCTGGAATTTCAATAAGGAATTTCAATAAGGCATTACCCTATACATTATCAGAGAATTTCTTAATTCTTTGTTTTCTGAAATGTTATGTGGCTATTTATTGCAAGGAACTGACATCAAAAAGGGAGAAAAAAATATTGTCTTTTTTCCAAAACGATGTTCTAGCTTGTCAAAAATATTTTAAAAACCATAAAAGATAAATACCATGTTGGAACCACATAAGAAAGATAGGCTGGCAAGAAAAGACATACGAATGGAATTTTAAATTTATTTGCAATAAAAACACCATTATTAAAATTTATGTAAATGCATATAAAATAAAATTCACCAATTCAAAGCATATAAGTTTCTGAATTGTTGACAAGTATTTACAGTCATGTAAGTGACACTGTCTTCATGAAACAGGATACTTACAATCCCTTAGAGGTCCCCCATGGTCTTATGCTACCAATCCTTCCCCTTAACTCTGAAAAACATTCATTCGCTATTGTCACAATAATTTTGCCTTTTCTAGAATTTCATAGAAATGGCATATTATAGTATGCTATGTCAGTAGCTTGTTTTACTTACTATAATGCTTTTCAGTTTATCTGTGTTGTTACCTATATTAGTTAACTTTTTTTCTTCCTAAGAAATCTTCAATCCTATGGATTTATCAACCTAGACTTATGTTTTCAAAAGATAGTGCACATTTTGATTATTTCCCATTTGATTGAAGATTTCTATCACTGACTAGTATTGATGCTATAATTACTGTATTTTTAATTCACATTTGAAGCATTTATTTGTATCATTTTATTGTCTATAAGTTAGACAATAAATACTTCTTTCAGCAGCAATCACTGAGGATGTTCTTATAATATTATGAAAGTTCAGAATGCAGATTATAAAATTATTAAGTATTTATCTGTATGTAAAAATTTTTATAATTTTGAGACTTGAATATTTAGAAGTGTTTCTGGAAGAGAATTTAGGTGTGCATAATGATCAGAAAAGGACAAAAATTAGCAGGTATTTTAGAGATATGAGTCAAAATTATTTTCTCAAATAATATTTTCCATAATTCATAATAATATATAACTTTGATGAAAAACATGTAAAAAGGAAAAAGTAAGATTCAGATAAAAAGCCTCATATTAATTATACTACAGTCACAATTCTAGCATTTTTTTATTTAATTAAGTTCATTGGTACAATTTATGTACACATAATGATCATATTCATTATAGGGAAATTTTTACCTGTGTATCATATATCTTGATTCCTCTTGTTTTTCCCCAATCCTCTCCCCTCCCTTCCACCCCTGTTCCCCTCCTTATTTCCAAAACTTTGTATCCATTTTATCCTTCTTCACTTTTTTCCCTTCTTTCCTTCTCCCTGCCGCCTCCCTAGTTCTCCTTTTCTCAAAACATTTCTTTTTATTTCACAGTACCTATTTTACACTTTGATCCTTATTTACACTTCCATTTTCTCACACCAGAGAAACAATGTGATATTTAAATGTGTAGCCAATTCATTACACTTAAAAGTATGGGCTCAAAATGCATCCATTTACCTAGAAATGCCTCAAATTTATTCTTTTTCATGACTGAGTAGTACTCCATTGTATTACAAAACACATCTTTTTTATCCATTTGTCAGTTGATGGGCATTTGTGTTGTTTCCAAGATTTAGCTTTTACAAACTGTGCTGTTATAAACATGGGTGTGCATATGTCTCTGTGGTAGGATGTTTTTAATTCTTCTAGGAAAATACCCAGAAGGAGAATAACAGGATCAAATTGGACCTATAGTCCTATTTTTTAGGAATTTCCATACTGATTTCCACAGCAGTCACAATCTATACTCCCACCAACAGTGGAAAATAGTTCATTTTTCCCCACAGTGCCTCTAGCATTTGTTGTTTGCTGACTACTTGACAATAGCCATTGTTTCTGGAGTGAGATGACATTTCAGTGTTTTAATTTGCATCTCTCAAATGACCAATAATGTTGAACATTTTTTCATATATTTATTTTCCATTTGCACTTTTTCCTCTAAGAAGTATGCACTCATCTCAAATGCTCATTTTTGGACTGGGTCTTTAAATTTGGGGTGTTCTTTTTTTTTTATAACTCTTTATTTGTTCTAGATACTTGTCCCTTGTCTGAAGGACAACTAGCTAAAATTTTTTCACACTCTGTGAAAACTCTATTGGTCATTTCTTTTGCTGTGCAAAATATTTTTTAAAGGATGGGATCCCAGTTGTCCATTCTTTCCCATGCCATCAGGGTTTTGTTCATCTAGTCTTTGCCTACACCTATGTCATCCAGACTTCTGCCTATTTTATCGCCCAGAAGATTTAGTGATTCTGTTTGAACATTTAGGTGTTTGATTCACTTTTATTTTAGTTTAGTGCACAGTGATAGATATAGGTCTAGTTTTAGTCTTCAGTAAGTGGAAAACCAGTTCTTCTAGTATCATTTATTAAAGAGGCCATCTTTCTTCCAGTGAACTTGTTTGGCACCTTAGTCAAAGATAAGGTGGCTGAGTGTGTTTGGAGTTGTTTCTCCATCTTCTAATATGTTCTGTTGATCCTCAAGTCTATTTTTCTCCAAGTACCATGCTGTTTTTATTACATAGCTCTGTAGTATAATTGCAAGTCAGGGATTGTGATGCCCCCTGCTTTACATATATTATTCAGAATTGTCTTTGCTATTTTAGGACTTCTGGTTCCAAATGAATTTTAGGAATGCTTTCTCTGGTTCTGTGAGGTATGAAAACAGTATTTTCATCGGGACTGTGCTAGGTCTGTACAATATTGGGAGTATGACCATTTTCAGTGTAGTGCTTCTTCCTATCCAAGAGCAAAGGGTATCTTCATTTTCTAGTATCTTCAATCTCTTTTTAAAGAGTACTTAAATTTCAACATGGGGATATTTTACTTCCTTTGCTAAATTGATTGCTCAATATTTCATTTTTTTTCAGTGCTACTGGGAAAGATACTATCTCCCTAAGTTTTCTATCAGTGAGTTTATTATTTGTGTACAGGTTTGCGACTGATTTTTGAGTGTAGACTTTGTATTTGACTACATGACCAAATTAGGATATTAAGTCTAGAAGTCCTTTGATGGTGTTTTTAGGACCTCTCTGTAAAGTATCATCTTATCTGCAAATGATAATTTAACTTCTTCTTTTCCTGTCTTTATTCTGTGTTTCCTTTTATGTCTAATTGCAGTGACCATTCTTTCCATAATTGTATTGAGTATAAGTAGTGATAGTGGACATCCTTGTCTAGTTCCTGATTTTAGAGTGAAACTTTTCAGCTTTTGATTGTTCAGTATGTTGTTGGTTGATGGTTTGTCATAGATGGTTTTTATCTATTCCAATTTTCTGTAAGATCTTTATAATAAATTAATGTTGGACTTTGTCAAATGTTTTTTCTGCATCTATTGAGATGATCATAAAATTTTTGTCTTTGGCTCTGCTGATATGGTCAATTACATTTATTGATTTGTGCATGTTGAACCATCCCTGCATCTCTGGGATAAATCCTACTTGGTCATGGTGTATAATCTTCTCGATGATTTGCTGCATTCTGTTTGCCAGTATCCCGTTTGATGGGGTAAACTTGGTCACAGCTGAGATCACTGAGGCAGACAAAATTGAAGCAACTGCTGAGAACTTTATTGCAGACCCAGTGTAGTTGGGCCAAGGGTGAAAAGACCATTGTCTCAGAGCAAGGGGTGAGAGCATGTTTTATAGGGTAGTTTAGGTAGGCGAGGGGGAATTGTTTAGGGAGGGTACAAAAATCTGGGTCTCTGAGTAGCGGTTCTAGGGCTAGATGATAAATAGGGTGATGTCTAGCTGATAGTGTGGTGTTTGGTACAGGGAGTACTGGCAGGTACAGCATGTCTCTTGTGGTTTCATGAGGAATCAGCTCTCTGCAGGTTGAACTATATGGGGCAGCTGCTAGCTGGTTGAGCTGCATGGGAAAGCTGCTGACTTCCTGTTGAATTTCATGTGCCTGGAGGTGTGAATAACAAGTCTGCTTGGGGAGTTTTTATCTCCTAGCTGGATGGGGGTCTAGTTTAGTGACCTGACATCACTGAAGATTTTTGCACTTATGTTCATTAGGGAGACTGTCCTGTAGTTCTTTTTTCAGTTGGGTCCTCCTCTGATTTTGTTATTAGGCTAATAGTTGTTTCCAGGAATGACTTTAAAAATATTGCCTCCCTTTCAATTTTATTAAAATTTTAGGAGTAGTGACATTAGAACTTCCTTAAATTCCTTACAAAATGTAGCAGTAAATCCATTAGGACCTGGAATTTTCTTGTCAAATTTTAAATTAGACTTTAAATTTCACTGACTGGTATTGAGTTCTTTAGATTTTTATATCTTCTTGATTCAGCTTTGGTAATTCACATGTATCTAGGAATCTATTCATTTCTTCAGTGTATTCCATCTTATTAGAATAAAGTTTCTTGATGATCTGGGTTCTGATCATCTGGATTTCCATAGGATCCATTGTGATTTCACCCTTTTGACTCCTAATTACTATGTGTTTTCCTTTCTGTTTTTGATGAGTTTGGATAAGACTTCATCAATTTTATTTAATCTTTTAAAGGACCAACTCTTCACTTCATTGTATTACTTTCTTTGTATCAATTGCAATAATTTCTGCTCTAATTTTTATATTTTCCTCCCTCGTACTAGCTTTGGTCTTGACTTGTTCTTTTTCTAGAAGTTCAAAGTTTAACATTATGTTGTCCATTTAAGCTAGTTGTATTTTCCTGATATGAGTGTTCACTGCTATAAATTTCCCTCATAAGACTGCTTTCATTGCATCACATAAGTGCTAATATGTTATATCAATATTATCATTTAACTGTAGGTACTATTTAATTTATCCTTTAATTTCATCTGTGACCCACTGATTGTTCATGAGTGTGTTGTTTAATTTTCATACATTTATGTAGTTTTTGTGTTGTTTTTGTTGCCACTGATTTACAACTTTATTGCACTATGATCAGATAATATTCATGGAATAATTTTAATTTCTTTGCATTTACTGAAGCATGTTATATGGGCTATATGTGGTCTGACTTGCAGAATGTCCCATGTGCAGAGGAGAAAAATGTGTATTCTGATATTGTGGTGTGGAAAACATTGCAGACATCTACTAAATCCTTTTATTCACAGGTATGATTCAATTCTGACATTTCTTTAATTTTTTTATCTAGTTGACCTATTTCTTTGAGACAGTGAGCTATTAAGGTCTCCCATTATAATTTGGTTAGTGCTTAATTGATTTTTCAGGTCCATTAATATTTTTCTTATATAGTGGGGACATCAGTATCTGGTGCATACACATTTATGATTGTTATCTCTTCTTCTTGGAGTTTCACCTTAACAAGTATGTACTGACCTTTGCCTTTTTTGACCAATCTTGGCTTGAAATTCACATTGTCTGCAAATAGGATAACTACCTCTGTTTTTATTCTGAGTCTCGGTTGCATAAAGTCTTGTTTTCCATCCTTTGATTTTCAGTCTACAAATGTATTTTGAGTTAAATGTGTTTCTTGGATCTTGCTTATTGATCTATTCTGCCAGTCTTTTGATTGATGAATTGAGACCATTTACAGTGATGGTTATAACAGATACGTATTGACTTATCCTTCTCATATTAGTTTCCTTTTGTTAGCACCCTGTCTTTCCCTTCTGTTTCGATGTTTTCCCTGCCTGGTGGTTTCTTTCTATCGGTGTGTTTGCATTTGTGGTTTTCATTACCTCTGTCTGAAATATCCTTCAGAGCATTTGCAGATCTGGTTTGTGGTCAAGAACTTTTTCTGTTGTTCCTTGTCATAGAAGACTCTTATTTTTCCATTAATTTTGAAAGCAAACTTTGCAGGGTACATCAATCTGGGTTTACAGTTGTTTTCTTTTAGAGCTTGAAATACTTCACTGCAAGTTCACCATGACTTGAGGGTTTGTGTTGAGAAGTCTGTTGTGATTCTATTGGGTTTTGCTTTATAGGTGATTTGTTTCTTTTCTCTAACCATTTTTAATATTCTGTTCTTGTGCTGAATTTCTGGGATCTTATTTCTTATATGCCTTGGCATAGACATACTTTGGTCTTGGCTATTTGCCTCACTGATTTGTATGTTAAATTCATTACCCATGTTTGGAAAGTGTTCTGCCATTATTTCTGTGCAGGGGATTTTTTTTTCAGTACTGGGGATCGAACTCACAACCTTGCACCTGGCAGGCAGGTGCTTAAGCCTTTGAGCCTAACTTCTGGCCCTATTTTTTTCAGGGCAGGGTTGCACTATGTAGTTCAGGCTGGCTTGTGCAGGGGATTTTTTATGGCATTTGTGCTGTCTCTCACTTTCTCATTAACCCCAACCCATCTTATGTTGTTCTTCTTTGCTTCAACTTGGATTGATTTTTCATGATTCCTTGTTATTTTTAAGATGTTTTTCCTTTCATGATCATTGCAAGTCGGTCTTCTAGATCTGATATTCTATCTTTGCCTTCATTCATACTGCTGTGCATACTTTCAATGGCATTTTAAATCTCCTGAATATTTGTTTGGATCTGTTTCATGGCTTTACTTTCTTTCTTATGTCAGACATTTATGGTTTCCATTGTTTTCCTAAGATCATCTATTTTTTATCTGGGTCTATTCTATAGTCACTGGGCATGTCCTTCATTTTGATTGTCATTTCTTTTTTACTTGAGATGCTATTTTTATGTAGCCACCTCCATTTGTTATTTTTTTTCACTTCTACTGCTATCATTTCAGAAACTTCCATTGTGTGACTTCAGATTTATTTTATCTTTTTGTACTCTGGGCTTGTCCTGGATAGGATGAAGGTATGGTGTTGCATTACACTTCTTTGCCTTGTTATTTTCTATTTTCCATTTTCTATTTTGTGTTGGTATTTGTAGATTTCTTATTATAGATAATTTTGTCACTGATATTGAGGCTTCCCTAGGTAATGAATATTCCTTAGAAATGTCTTCTAGGTGTAGGTGGTTCTTGGTCTTTGAGTCTTCCCCAAGAACTTACATTCTCAATTTATCAAGAATGAGAAGTTGCTATATATGTGGCTCAGTGCTCTGTCCTTTGCAACTGGATTGTGATGATGGTTATGACCCCAAACAATTACAATATTGTCATGTGAGGGTGAAAAACTCATTATGACATGTATGAATCCTGGCTAGGTTAGTACAATTACCAATAACAATAGCATTCAGCACAACCTAGCAACTGACAAACTGCTAATTATTAATTTGGGACTTTATAGAAACAAGTTCTATGGTTATATAACAAAGTTCAACATATACCTAGAAATTGTATGTAATGAGTTTCCACTTGGTAGATGACTTTATTCCTGTTTGGGGATTGTTATGGTTGATACATTGTGTCAACTTGAGAAGTTTAGAAGTTTAAATGAGAGACTCAGCAGGGAGCTAGGGTGCTTACTTTATAAATATGCTTATCCTGTGCCAAGGAAGGCAAGATTTATGAATACTACACCAACCTGGGGCGGGAGCATCCTGTGTGCAATATAAGGGAGGAGAAGAGACTTGCTCTTGCCCCCTTTTACCCTGGCTGCTTTTACTCAGCTGCTGCCTTGAAGCATTGCCCCTGTTCCATGCCACTCTGCTTTGGAGCCAGCTGATTATAGACTGAAACCTCCAAAAACTGTAAGAGAAATAAACCTTTCCTTCCCTAATTTTGGGTGTCAGGTGTTTTGTCTCAGCAACAAGGGAAAAATAACCTAGACAGAATTTGGTACCAGAGGAGTGTAGTCATTGCTGTGACTATTCCTGACCATGTGGTTCAAGAGCCTTTGGAAATGGTTTGTGGGAAGAGTTTGGAAGGGTTTGGAGATGTCATCTGAAATAGTAGCCCTGGAACAACTTAGGCTGTTCTGTATGGGAGATTCTGCTCAGAGACCAGGAGACCAGAAGGCTGATAGAAAGCCTGCTGGTAAAGACCAGACTCGGGAGGTTTCTGCTGGGAAGAACAACTGTATTGGTTGTTGGACTCCACATGATGTGTGTTATGGCTTGGCAGGAAGTTTGTCTGCATTCTGCCCATGCCCAGTGACTTTGCCTGAGGCTGAGGTTAAGGGTAGAGGACTGACTAGTCTTAAAAAAGAAATTACAAGGCAGTCAAATGTTGAAACAGTGGCCTGACTACTGGTGGGGGCTCTTAGCCAGATTTATGTTGGGAACCAAGAGCAAAGAGCCTAGCATGGTGATTTAAAACCTTGAGGGTTTGTCCAGGAAGCTGTGGACTGTAAAGATATGACTGAGACCTTGATTGCTGAGAAGGAAAAAAGGAATAAAAAAGATGGCCTGGGGTCATCCCAGGAAGCAGTTGGCCTCCACCCTTTGCAGCCTGAAGCTGGCAAAGGTGAAAGAGTTTGCTCGGAAGAAAAAGCTGTAGAGCACCATGTTCCAGAATGGCGACAGAGGCCACAGGAGGGTCCAGAATAGTGGTGGCCACACCAGATTCCAGAATGGTGGTGGCATAGAGAAGCTGTTCCTCACAATCAGGTTCAGAGAGCTTAGCAATCCAGGCACTCAACCCCTACAGCCAAGAAAGAAGAAAGCCTGGCTACTGCTCCAGCTGGCAGCAGACCTTGGTGGCATCCATATGGCATTGGTTTTAGGTGAAAGGAAACTGCACAGAAAAGGTTAAGGCAGCTTCCGCCCCACCTGCAGAGGGCAGTATGTAAAAATGTAAGGGTGAAGCCAAGGAACATGAATCATCCAAGGAAAGCTATGGAAGTTAAGACTCTGAAAGTGCTATGGAGGTGGGATCACTCAAGCCTTTTGGAGTTTGCAACCAGATTGCTTTAGGGACTTAATGTTTGACCTGTTGGATTTTGGACTTGCTTTTGTCCCAATCCTTTGTACCCTCCTGTTCATAACTTTTGGAATGGGAATGTTTATCATGTGCCTTTGTATGTTGGAAGTGTTTAACTTGGTTTTCATTTATTCAGGGATATGCAGCTAAAAGTTTGCCTTCCATCTTGGAGGGGACTTGAGACTCAAGCTTTTCAGCAATGCTGAAACTGCAAAGATTGAGCAGATATGGCAACTCTTGCATATGGACTAAATGCCTTTTGCATAAAAGGATGTGCATGAGTCTTGGGGGTCCGAGGACAAAATGTCATGTTTCTAATGTAATATAATATGGGTAGACTTCATGCTGGTTCTTAAGGATTGTTAAATTGCAAAATGGTAAGAATAAGCATGACTTTGTATCTGGAGGTTGATTTAAGAAATGTGTCTGATTGCCAAGTTGAAAAGGGGTGGATTATTATGGTTGATACATTGTGTCAACTTGAGAAGTTTAGAAGCTTACCTGAGAGACTCAGCAGGGAGCTAGGGTTCTTACTTTGTAAATATCCTCATCCTGTGCAAAGGAAGGCAAGGAGATTTGTGAATGCTACAACTACTCCAGGGGGTGGGTGTACTATGTGCAATATAAGGGAGAAAAAGAGGCTTTCTCTTGCCCCCTTCTATCTGTCTGCTTTTTCTCGGCTGCTGCCTTGAAGCATTGCCCCTGTGCCATGCCACCCTGCCTTTGAACCAGCTGATTATGGACTGAAATCTCCAAAAACTGTAAGAAAAATAAACCTTTCCTTCCCTAATTTTAGGCATCGGGTACTTTGTCCCAGTAATGAGTGAAAAGTAACTAAGACAGGGATATTTAAGAATGATAGGAAATCAAGCAGAAAGATGAATGAGGAGAAATATAGTAGAAGCAAGGCTATAAGTCAAAGGATGATCACCCAAGATTTGGGAAACTAGAGGGGAGCACAGGAGAGAAACAGTGAAACAGAAAACCAAATAATACTGAAATGAACCAAGAAAAGAAGAAACTATGTTCACTTTTATGAAAGTATCATAAAATCAAGAGAGATAGCTGAAGGAAGAGAGAAAAATGATAAATAGAACAAAGCAAAAATGAAGCTAAGAAACTTAAACCATCAGAAAAAATGTCAAGAACAAAACAAAACCAAAACTAAAAACAAAAAAAGAAACCAAACCAAACCAAGCCAAAACAAAACAAAAACACCCAACATAGCCGGGCCTGGTGGCGCACGCCTTTAATTCCAGCACTTGGGAGGCTGAGGTAGGAGGAGTGTTGTGAGTTCGAGGCTGGCTTGGGCTACAATGTGAGTGCAAGGCCAGCCTGAGCTACATAGTGTGACCCTGCCTCAAAAAACTAGGGCCAGGAGTTTGACTCAGTGGCTTAAGTGCCTATCTGGCAGGTGCGAAGTTGTGAGTTTGATCCTTGGTGCCACAAAAAAAAAAAAAAAGAAAAAAAACACCCAACAAGACTGAAAAAGGACAAACAAAGAAAAAAGAAAAATAGTAAAATTCCCATTGTATTTTCAGTTCTGTGGTGCGTCCAAATGAAATTCCAGATCTATTGTGTAACCTCACCGAGTTTTCAGTAAGACTTGTGCTGGCTGTGGGTCTGATGTTGACCTCTGAATGTGGGGCCTGGGATTAGTCTTCAGCTGATGTTTTGGATTTCCATTTCTCTTTGCCATGTTTGTGTCTATGATGCTTTCCTAGTTGCTATGTTCCCTTTGGTTAGGGAGAGACTGGAATTTCTTCCAGACCCATGTAGATTTGGCTCCTTTTGGACTGTACACAGCTTCCTCTGTTTCATAACATGAGGTTCTTTTACCTACTGGTTTTAGGGCATTGGGAGTGCCCTTGTCACACCACAGGCCAAGGCAGCTTGCCTGATTACACCACTGGGCCAAGGTGGCCACCAGATTGGAGAATGGTTTTTCCTATCTTCTACCGCTCAGCAGACTTCACCCTACTCTGGTTTTCATCTGCCACTGTTAACTGGTTGGCTCTTCCCTCCTTCCACTCCAGGAATTTGACCGTGAAAGGACCGTGTACTGCTCTGCTGCTGGGGTTTGCCCAGGATCCTTTGACATAAAATGTTGGCTCTACCCACTTGTCTCTGTTTTATATGCCTGTGTGCTGAAACACAATGCCAGTTCACCTCACTCACTAACTGCTGGCTCTGCAGAGTCTCTAGGGAAACAGTGTCCCACTGTGCTGGGCCTGATCCATGGGGTTGTGCTGGGCTGGGCCTGCTCTCTCATGTCATGTTGAGTCTCTAGCATTTCTTAAAGTACATCGCACAATGGTACATACTAAATTAAATATATTTTCTCAAAATGTATAGTACATTGAAAATCATTTCAATTATTTGAGACTGTCAAAGTAAATAAGTAAATTAAACATTATGAGAAATTCTATATGATTGAAAACTAGTTTTCTCAAAGATTACTGTACAACTGAGCTCTTGTCCAATCTCACTTAGTGTGCATAATTGGTAAAGAATGGTTTGCCCTGTGAGATACATGTATATATTGATCATGGATATAAATTAGAGATTGTTCTTCATATAATGAGAAAAATGAAAACTGTATGAATTGTGAGCTTCTAAAGTGAATATATTAATTCCATCTATTATAAGAATAATAAATTTTACTGGGAATTTAGTCTTTGGCGTATTAAAGTTATATCTCAATTCTTATCAGAAGGAAAATGTCTAGCTCTATTATTTATTCTTTTTTCTTCTTTTGTGATATAAAAGTAAACTCTCTTCTGTTTGAAATATTTTCACCAAGGAGCTATAATATGTGTTCCAAAGTTTAAGAAAAGAAGAAATTAAATAGATTAATATATTAAATACTAATTCTAGACTATAGTGGAAGATTTGCAAAGACAATTTTTCCAAAGCACAGATAAAAATTCAACTCTAATGGCAATAAAGAAAATTTAAATTCAAAATTTAACAAGAAGACAAAGTACATTTATCATGTGCTGTTTATCTTCTACTCAATTCTAATTTGCCTCAAAATTTATCAAATAGAATTAAATACGTCTCGTACTCAGTCTGATGCAAACCCCATCAATCTATTATATGATTTCCTCAGAGAGAGGATTTGCTTTTGTTTATCAAAATATACAAAAATGCTGCTCATTGGTTTAATTAGTTATTTATGCCTCATTTTTTAAGATGAATTACACTATACTTTAGTAGAGTTATGTCACCAAAAAAATGCATAAAGGACCTTATTGTACTCTCTGGTTTCACCCAGAATCATTCTTTAAATTTTAGTGCAGTTTTGCCAAGATTTGAAAAAAAGTGAATTTTTAAAATCCTCAAATTTTCATGGGTTTCATCCATTGCCATTATCAACCACATATAACTGACAAATGAAATTTACTTCATTTAGAATCTGAGAGAAAGCTGGGCATGGTGTTGCACACCTGCAATCCCAGCACTTTAGAGGCTGAGGCAAGAGGACTGTTGCAAGTTCAAGACCAGCCTAGGCTACAAAGTGAGCTCAAGGCCAGCCTGGACTGCATAGCAAGACTGATTCTAAAAGACAAAGTAATAATGATAATAATAACAGTAATAACAATTCAAAATAATAAAATAAAATGAAATAAAATTCAAGTGGAGACATAAGGAAATAACTGTCCTTCTTTCAATGTTTCTTAGTTCATTCATAATGAATATAATGATTCAAGTAGATATCATACATACACATATTTCAGCTGTAATCTTTCCATTATATCCTGATTATCAATACAATCCCTATATCTAAAAGTGGATACTTTAAATGCATGCATATGTAGAACAATAAAATTATTATCTGTTGACTTATTTGAGATATTAAGTGTATGAGAGCTTACCATGATGTAAGTTTTTTAGTGAGTGGATAAAGACCTTGAAATTATAAGAGGAAGTAAACAAACACACATACACACACACACTCGCATATTCTTAATGCCAAAACCAATATGCAGTGTATTTTAATGTAGTTGGAAAAGCTTGATAATGACAGTGAAGGGAGTAAAGTTCTTTTATGTATTTAGCTATATTAAAATAGCCCTTTTCAAGATCTTGAGCTACATACCAAATGTAAGCAACCTACTCACTGGGTTTCCTGGATAGAAGTGTGAAGGAACATTGGACCAGAGGCTAATTGCCACTTGTACTGAACATTCTTGTGATTGCATCCATGGCTTTATTGCAAGTGAAAATTTGAAATAGAGGTTTTAGGAAAACATCAGCGCTTGTGTTCTACAAAAACTGGTACATTTTCCACACTTGATTTGTAAAAAGAAACTTTTACGTCAGTAAATGCTTTACTGAATAATAGGAATAGATAAATGACATGACATGAGTGAAAATGGTTTTAACCATGGAAAGTGTCAATAACAAATAATTACTCTAATTTCAAGGTCAACTAACTTACTCTGTTTTGCCTCAGGTCAGTCTAAAGTGTGACCTCACTGAATCTGTGTCTCAAAACTAAATTGCATAACCCAAGGTTTAAATTGTGTTTCTTATATTAAAAAGTCTTTAAGCAACATAAGGAAAAGGGAAAGGAATCTGTTTTGTCAGAGTCTTTGCATTTTATAATTATTTTGCTCACAAACAGCTGCTTAATTCCCTCCTCACCAACCTCTTGCCTCTCAGTGACTTCCCTTCATTCTGCTTACTCAGCTCATCCGAAGATTTGGGAAACATTACCATTGTTCCTTAAAAAAAAAAAAAAACAAGAGTTCCATAAAACTCTAGTTCTGCATTTACATGACTCACCAGTTATCAAACTTACCTCT
>RJWM01009088.1:0-69589 GCA_004363535.1 Dasyprocta punctata
AAAAAAAAAAAAAAAAAAAAAAAAAAAAAAAAAAAAAAAAAAAAAAAAAAAAAAAAAAAAAAAAAAAAAAAAAAAAAAGAAAAGAGTTTAACATACAAGTAATCAAAGCTTTCAGAACAGCCAACAACTACAAAGGAAAAATCTTGTGAAGACATATCCTTATTAAATTGCCAGATATCTAATGAAAAATGGAATTTTAAAAGCAGTCAGAGAAAAACAAAAAAGTCACATATAAAGTCAGACATGTGAGAATTACAGAAGACTTCTTGATGCAAACCTTAAAATCCAGAAGAACTTGGAGTGAAGTATAAGTCAATAAAAGTAATACGTCACTTAAACAGACGCATTGACAAAACCCATTTGATCATGACAACAGATGCGGAAAAGACTTTCAACAAAATCCAAGATCCCTTCAGGGTAAGCACCCAGTCTCAAAAATTTAAAAAAATATTTAAAAGGGCTGGGGAAGTAGTTTATTGCTTATTGATTTTTAGCTATCACACCTGTTCTTCTACTACCTTATATTACCTTCCCTTTTTTCTGTGCTCTTTTGTTTGTCTTAGTATCCCCCTTCCCCATAGTAAAAACTTTTCTCCTACTACACACTAGTTCCTAAGTGATAAGCTGAACATCGTATTTTAAACATCTAAAAATAGCTTTAATGGATTTAACCACTTGACTTTAAGTTACAGTTCAATTTTTGACTGATACCATGTCATCTTTTATAAGGAAAGAAAATATGAGGCCAGTAAGACAGTTGGGAGATAGGGTAAGTGGTCCTATCTGACATCTTGATTAGTATGAATTATGTCAAGCTTATTTAGTAGTTCATAAGTTCATGTCAGCAATGATAACAGTAGTCATTAGTGATGACCCTAAAAATGCTGTCTTTAAGTGCAACTTTCATGGAAGTTTAAGGAATCTAGTCGCTAAAGTTAACCTCTGAGATATGGTGGGAAACCGATAGTAGAAGTGTTAAAATGTCGATGGATATGATTTATAGTTTGCTTCATTGCAATCATGCTTCTGAAGCTCTCAGGTCATTTCCACTGTTGGGGTGTTTCACATTATGATATAATGCGAATATTAAATAAAAGTCACCAATTTTATTTTCAGAGAAGAGTTCATAGTACATTTTGAGGAGATAGTTCTCTGTAGGATGGAGGGAAAAGGAGTCATTCATTTTTCTCCTGGAAGAAACTATGTAACAGTTTCCACATGGCTGCTGTGTCCATTTGGCCAACAATCATGGAAAGTAGACAAAGGAACATTAGAGTCTACTCACTAAACCCTAATGTGTCTAAGACGCAGCAGTGTTTTTCATGAAGTGGCCTTTAATCACCTGTATCAAGATGATCTGTGATATTTATTCATAATTAGCATTCCTAGACTCTAGAAAAATTTTACTTTATCAGAATCTCTAGAGATGGATTCTGGAATTCTGCATTTAATATCATCTTTCCAGTGATTTTCTGTATATTCTAAAGTGTGAGAATTGGTGCCTTATGAGTAATTTTTTTTAAGATAGAAGGTATTCATGAAAGTTTATTTTCTCACTTTGTTGAATGCAGGAAAAAACTGGAATTTATATTTCTGAACAAAGAAGATACTGAGAGGGTTCCCCTGCCCGAGATCCACCCAGCCATAATGGCGACGGTAAAATGATGAATCATTATGGTGCCTAGCTCCTTCTTCCCAGCAATCTCCACAACTCCTTCTTCCCACAAACCCTTGGCAAAGCCCGTGTGCGTGAAAAATAGCCCAATGACCTGTCACTACCTCTAAAGGAAATTATGTCGACTTCCTAAATCCTGCCTCACTACCTCCCAAGGAAGTTATGTCAACTTCCTAACTCCCGCCTCTGCCCGAGCTTAGTCCAATCCCATTAGGCCACTACCTCCTAAGGAAGTTACCTCAGCTTCCCAAACCCCTCCTCTACCCAACTTTATATAAGCTTGCTCCACTCCTTTGTCTGCAGAGAGTCGTCACAGAGTTCTTCCTGTGGTGGCTCCCTCCGTGCCCGCATTAAACCTTTTCTACCCTGCTGCCTCCCTTCTCTGATTCTTGCACCGCTTTAGATTGAGTATCCCAACATTTTACTCAGTCAGATACTAATAAAGGTAAACTTTGGGACAGTCTTCCCTTCCAGTGAAATGTTTCACCTGGTCAATATCAAGAAAGGAGACTCCCTCTAAAACTTAAGTCATTTACGAAAAGATCACGAGAATTGCTTGCAGCATAATATTTCAAGTTAATCAGAGATGAGGTTCTGAACTCTGACACCCCATGTCTCTCACAAACAGAGTAGTTTTGGTGGCAAACTTCATAGTTAGAAGTGTGCTTAGATTGTAGTAAACCTTCCCTGGAAATATGGTTGTGGTCACACATGCATGCGTATACTAAACGATTTAACTGTGCCAATCCAATGTAAAATATGACTGAACAAGAATATAACTGGGTACCTTGACATAACTTAGTCAAGAGATGCTCTATGCTACTGAGTCAGTTGGAAAAAAGCTGAGTTTGGAAGTCAGTAACATTTTAATCTGAGTCAGTGTCCATATTAAACTCAAGATTGTATACACTCATTCTATGTAATTGCAGATCTATATTTGTCTCATTAATTTGGAGGTGATCTTCTTACTCCAAGAACTACAGTTTGATTCCATTCTCAAACTGTCATTAATCCCATTGTTTCCTCCAAGATCCTGCCTTAGACTTCTTACAGATGTGGTACAGATCCCCATTGTGTGGCATTAACAGGACAAGAGGCTGATTCCTATTTCTGACTCAAAACCTACCGGGAAATTTGGAGTCTTTCTCTTATCAAGGTCTGAGGCTCAGAGTGACTATTATTACTGTCTCTTTCACCAGAAATACTGGAGATGGCAGGCATACACACTGGGATCTGGAAGATGCCTGTTGGTTCACACTGGCTGTATTCGAGTGTATTTAAGAATGATTTTGTGAATATTTGAATGAGAAAAATTAAACGGGAATTAAGAGTGGTCCTACTCAGTTTTCTTCTTGTAAGTCAGTATTTTTATAATCATTTTTTTAATGCCAGTAACTTAAGTTGAAAAAAATTAAGATACTTATTGCAAGAACTGAAGGGGCATATAAAAACTGTACTTGAAAACAATCACATTCAAGTGCATCACTCAGCTCATGGACAGTGTTTATATACTCACAATAATATGTGAAGTGAATGCTGATATAACTAAGAAGGAAGACCTAACTAAATTAAAAATATAGAGGAATTGGATGTAGGTAATTCTGCATCTGGGTGGTGGGGAGGACATGTAAGTGATAAATTCATTTCCACTATAGGAAATCAACAGAAAATTAAGAAATAGGATTATGGAAATACTATATAGAAACATAAAGCTGTTAATATGAGCTATCATTATTGTTAAAACGAGTTGATTTAATACTGCTCCAAAGAAGTCATAATGTTAAAATGACTTGCCAACTTCTTTTAGTAACTTAACTCCAAGAAATTTCAATTTCCAGCAGACAAGTGAGTATGAAAATGTTAGAGAGCAGAAGATGTTTTGCAGGAATTGCAAGGTAGTCTCCTAACAGGGTTTCCACTAGATTGTGATGTCAAATTAAAGTGTCTTTGAAGAGGTAAATTTTAAATTAAACCAGTATGACAAGGAGGGACCAGTCACCTGAAGTTTAGAGAAAGAGTGCTGAAACAGAAGGATCTGCCCTTGTAAAGGCCCCACAGCAGGAACCAGTGTGTCTAGTTTGAGAGACAATGAAAAATCAGTGTGACTGGAGTCAAGCTCAGTAGAGGAGAGAGGCATGGCGTGAAGTCGCAGGTGCAGGCAGGAACCAGAGAGAGAGTGCTGAGTAAAGAATCTGCTTTTATTTTTGGTAGACATTTGGGAAGCCATGGAAGAGGTTTAAGAATTTAGGTCATGTGAAGGGCAGTAAAAAATGTTTCAGATGTGGTATGCATATGTACCAATTTTCCAAGATGAATGTTATCATATATATAACAAACATATACCAATAAACTAAACAAAAAAAATTAGGTCATGTATTTTTGACAGGAGATCAGCTGACATGGCTGTACAATCTTTTCTCCTTTTCCTTCTCCCTTTTTTTTTCTTACTTTCTATGTTGATAATATAGAAATCACATAAAAATGAAATAGAAAAATAACAATATGACCAGGATCTACTGTGTTATTCAGCTTTCTGTTACTGTGACACGATACCTGAGATAATTAGCTTGCATGGAGGCTATGTTTACTTTGGCTTGTGATTTCAGAGGTTTCAGTCATGTTCACTTGGCCTGTGGCAAGGCAGAATGTCATGACAGAACACATAGTAGAGCAAGCTGCCCACCTCCAGGCAGGCATAAGCAAAGGTCCTTCTATTTCCATCCGGAGCGTTCTTCTAGGAACCTAACTTCCTTCCCCTGGGACTCACTTCCTAGCAGTTCCACCAACTCCCTACACAGCCATAGGCTCAGGATCAAACTTTTAATACATAGGCTTTCGGAGGACACTCACAATCCAAACTATAGCCCCTACTTTCCATGAAGGCTTTGTTTTTCATGTTTCTTAGGCACTTCTTGGTCTCAATCCCCAGATGTTTTTTATCAGTCAAGTAAATTGCTTTTGACAACTCAAAACTCATCTGCATTTCACCTTGTTTAAGCATTCCCTGGTTCTTTACACATTATTAAAGCTTATTACACATGCACTTATCACACCACTTTTCATATTGTATTGTCAGTTTGGTTCCATTTGCATTTTTTTCAACGCTTGCAAAATCCCCCTTCTCTGAATAACAGGAGTTTGTACTTTTATAAGACTATATTTTATTTCCATAGGTCCTATGAATGTAACACATTGTCCGACACATAGTTCACATCTAATAAGTATTGGATGACTGTCAAGAGTTCAACTGACTTGTAAGTGAATAGCAGATATGGGAATAGAACTGATGTCTAGATTTGCACAGGGAATTCCTGGACAGAAGTACATGGCCTGCTAAAGCTATTGAACAGCTGTAATTCCTATGGATACTGTAAGTGTACCAATTTACAAGGATCTATGTCAGGACTTCAAAATGAATGAGGTACAACGTAAAATCTCAGCCACCAATGCCATGCTTGGACTGGTCGCCTTCGCTGAGGTAGCCTGATTTTCATCTCAGTGTGCCATATATATATATATATATATATATATATATATATATATATATATGTATATATATGTATATATATATATATTAGTATTTTGTGCGTGAGCCATTTGGTAGAAAATAATTGACAGACCCATATACCTGAATGGGAATAATAATGAAGAGTAAGGAGGCTAATTACATGCATGAGTTGAAAAAATTTTGCAGTCCCCACTTAGCTAAAAAATGCTAGGTGGATATTTTTATTTGCTAGGGCCTAAATATAGGATTATAATTTTTTCCTGTGCAAATTCCTAAAACAGTTTTTGTTTAAGATAAAAATGTCAATTCAGAGTCATTGAAAAATCATTCAAACTGTCAATTACAGTTTTAAAAACTGTTACAGTTATTTCTGATTTATATTGAACAGGCTAAAGAATAAATCTCTTAAGCTTTGAAAATTTTGCTGTGATTGCATGGAAGCAAGGAAAATGGAGCAGAATTAACTTTGGCTTGATCAGGTAGTTTATTTGGTCAAAGTTAATATTCATGATGGCTCAGATTAGTTTCAACTTGAACAACCAGCAGCATTATTTTGCATTTTCCCAACACTCAAATGTAAATGGATAAATTTCACATGTAGACAATTATGCACAGAAATGTGTTTGTGTATGTGTTTGTAGTTGTTGAGAAATCTCATTAGTTCATGCTAGTTCTGTGCAAAGAAGGCACCTGCATTAATAATACTCACAAAATGTTTTATTAGTAAAGGTCTTCATAAAAATTTCTTTAATGGTAGATGTATCTGTGTTATACTCCTTTTTAAATAAATTTTTTTCCTCAGACTTTTTTCTTATAACGAGCTGATAAGAGCTATATAAAGGTCTACCTAAGTATTGATAAACTTTAAGTTCCTGTTGAAATTCTTCCACAAATATTGATATAATCAAAATGTATTTTAGAGCAAGATATTTTCTTTCTAGAGACAATTACTGTATATATCAGAATTTATTCAATTACCTTAGAGCTACTAATTAAGTGTGATATACGAGTATAGTTTTAATTTCAAAAATATAATTTGTAGATGAAAAACTGAAGAATACCTTTTTTTAAAAATCCAAATTCAGTTTTTCTTAGTCACTTGCTAGCAATGATTAATCTTGCTTTTCTTAAATTACATTTCCAGAATTGTATTTTCTTTTTAATATGATTCAAAATCTTTAATATAGCTTTGAATAGTTTTTTTCTATAATTCCTAAATCAAGATGAGAAAACAAATTTCTAGGTTTTAATTTTTAAGCAGAATTTCTGTGACATTTTAGTGGAATTATCCTAAATAAAAAAATCAAGTGCTTGATTCTTAGAAAAAAAGGCTGCAGATATTTTAGATGATTTATTTCCCTTTAGGTAACTGTGGAAGGTAAGTTTACTTTTGCAGAAAATTTATTTTTTATAGAGTCATTACAGGGAAATTCGTTTTATTATTTGAAATTCAAATTAATATTTGAGTGTCAAGCTAAATTAAAACGACTTATTTCGTGGTTTTTTTTTTGGCAACTCAATGCGAGGAAGAAAATGTACGACATTTTTATTTGATGATTTTTATTCTTAAAAGGAGTGTTCTAAACAATGATGATGAAATGATTCCTTTTAAGAGAGATTTTTTTAAAAGGGTGCTTTTGTAGAGAAAAATCACACACTTCCTTGTGTTATGCGGCAAGCATCCTGTGTGTTATTTAGAGACCCTTCATCATGGAGGGTGGTCCAGTGGCAATTTACCAGGGAAAAAAAGGAGTATACAAAAATTTAATTATTATTTGACCTCAAATAATTATATGCCACTAAACTAATTAAAGAGCCAATTAACAATAGACCACTAATGGGCAGTCTGCTCCCTGCATGACTCACTCATCTTTCACAAAGAATAAGTGATTTGTATTAGAAAAGATTTGTTAAGGATGTTTTTTGGGATAACTATCGCTGTCATTGCTGTTAAATCACAGGCCCAACCTCTGGATAAAAAGGGACAGGCTTATCGTGAGCCAGGCACATAGCAGGCCTAGCCTGAGAGCTCTGACTCAAGGCCTTGTTTAAAAGCTATGACTCAGTGTGGGGCAGTCAGGGAGCTCTGTTCTTGGTTCCTTCCAAACCAGGCATTCAGCCTCTAATGTTCAGGTTGCGTGCCTCATGCCCATTATTTCTGTGAAGTCCATCACAGCCAGCCTTATTTTCTCCCAAGCATTCATCTTCATTTCCAAGTGAATGAAGAGCGATTTCAGTGGTACTACTGTCCCCAGAGTAGAGTTAATAGTTCAGTCAGAAAAACAGCTGAAGAAACTGCTATAAGAATGTTAATTCTAACATAGAGGCTTTTAATATGTCAGTGTGGGGTGTATGAATATTTGTGGTAAGTCTGCTTGTACAGTTTGTTCAGTTTATTTTTATAGTGAGAATCAAAATATCCATAAATATTAACAGAGATTCTATAATCTACATGTATTATAATTGAGTGGACTTTAAAATTCTGTCGCTTTTGAAAACTTCTTATAATGTTTATTCATTCTATTCTTTCATATGAGTAAACTATAAAGACTTTAGAATTTTATTGTTGCTTTATTCAACAACCTATAGCTTAATATAATTGGTTGATCAAGAAGCAACAAGCTTGAGATTCAGTGTAAGTGGCATTATATGTCTGTGAGTAACACATAAATGTGACAATAAATAGCAATTGCCATGTGCAAACGAAAACAGGGATTGTGTATTACTGGAAAAACTATATCCCTTGTGGCAACTTCACTACTCAAACTCTAAGACCAGTCCATTAGTACCATGCTTAGAAAAAGGTTAAACTGGAAATGTAGATTTTTAAGTGAATTCAATTGACTTTCAAAGGTTGGCAACTAATTTAACGAATTTTAAACACTGTGCAGACCAACAACTAGTTTGCAAGCTGTTTCTGGCCTATGAACTGCCAATTTGTAACTGCTGATTTTAACTTTAAAGTTTTAATGACATCCTTCATTTCATTTTATTTTCCTGAGAAATAATCCTAATTTTCTGTTACCCCTTTCAGTAGAAAACTTTGCAATCAGCACCTTAAAGTTTGGGTGAAATACAACAACTATAATTTTCTGTAAGTAGCTTGATATAAATTATTATCACTGTTTTGTAGGTGAGAAAAGAGATGCTAATTACATGATTTGACCTGACAAGACATAGCTGATAGAGCACTTATCTTCTAAAAATTAATCTCGTGCTCTTTCTATTTACCTTACTGTATATAATGAATTGTGTCCATTCCCACATTTTGTATGTCAAAATCCTACAGTTTCATGGAGATAGGGACTTTAAAGGGGGTGATTAAGGCTAAATGAGGTCACAAGGGTGGGGCCCTAATCCAATGGAACTGTGTCCCTATAAGAGACACTAAGGGTGTGTGTGCATGAACAGGTCACATAGAGAAGAGTGCTATGAACAAATCAGGGAAAAGAGCCTCAGGAGACACTCACTAATCCTGCTGACAATTTGATGTAGGACTTCTCATCATCACGATGGTTAGAAAATAAAATCGTGTTGTCTAAATCACAAAAAGAAAAAGAAAAGAAAAAAAGAAAAAGAAAAAAGAAAAAAAGCAACAAATATAGGCTCTTTCATTCATATACTAGTTGCTTGATATTTCTTTGATCCAATAATGTTTCAATAGTCTATCATGTCACAGTCATAATATATAAATGTGAAGACACCAGTACCACTAATATTTGGGTGTGTAATCTTGTGTAGCAGGTAAAAGTGAGGTTCATATATTTCTCCAGTGAATGGAAATCATTAAATTTTGTAATCTTTAATAAAATCAGTACAATTAAAATATTTCTCTTTTTTCAGTAGCAAATATTGTGTGGATATAAATGCTGAAATCTTCAAATATTCAAGATAAAAGTGCAGCTGGACATGGTGGTACATGCCTGTAGTCCCTGGACTTGGGAGGCTGAGGCAGGAGGATCACTGACAGGTCAAGGCCAGCCTGAACTGCGTAATGAGACTCTGTCTCAAAAAGACCAAAAAAAAAAAAAAAAACAAAAACAAAAACAAAAACAAAAACAACAACAAAAAAAGTGCAATACTTTTCTTAAAAATAATATATTCACACAAGCTTTTATTTTCTACTCAAAATGTGAGAAAAACAATGCTTATATTTAGATTTAAAACACTACTTTCATCCAAAGATTGTATTTTTCCATTCTTGTTTTTAAATTATACATTGAGTTGTGAAAATGCTATTAAAAAGCTAAAATCAATTGCATAACCATGCTTTTCAAGAATAAATACATAATTAAACATAAATTTGTAAAAGTGCTATTAGTATGATTCTACAAAATTAAAAATAATCAAAGTATTATTTCTTATAGATTATATGGAAAAGTAAACAGCTAATTTACTCTTAAATAGGAAACACAGGAAACAAAATCATACATACAATTTGGAATGAATTATAATAAAAGTTATTTTGATTGAAAACTACATTTTAACAATGGGTTTTCTCCAAGTTTTTCAGAATGAAGAAATTAAGTAGGACTGATGATTATCCCTTTGAAAAAAAGTAAGGAGAGACCTGAGTTAGGTGATTGTGTTATTGTGCAGTGTGAGAAAAATGGGTATTAAGAAATTAAAGTGTGTCCTTAATACAGTACTCTTGAATATAAACATAAAAATAACTGGTTACTTAGTAAAATGTGTATATTTAGAAGTGGAAAATTATGGGATTGTTACCTACAAATTAAAACACCTATAAAATTAAGTTTTATTATATGAAAAGAGACATTCATTTCCATGATATCCAAATATAGACTATGCTTACTGTATAAGTACAAATGACATAGAGAAACTGAAAAGAGTTAAGAGAAAAAAGAGGAAAATGCCTCAGTTTCCAACAGATGTTTAAAGTGCACCTTGGGATACATTCATTATGGACATACAATTAATCCTTCAGAGGTTTTTGCTCACATCATGCTTTCCTTACCTGTTCATTGGTTTACACCTGCATGTTAGGGGTGCACCTGGCTGAGATGTGAATGACTTCCAACACTAGCTTGTTAACTCTTTTTCTATAAAATTTTCTCTTTAAAATGTAGCAAAATAAATTCAGAAACAAAGAAATACACCTACACAAACAAGTAGGTTCCTGAAAAGGATAAGCAGCCACTGGGCTCAACCAAAAAGCACAGGTGGAAGCAGAGTTTAAAGGACCTCAGAGCACTATAAATGTTTTTCATGGTGTCACAATTATAGAAACACCTGGTTCTGCAAATGTGCTGATCCACTGGGAAAATTTTTCCAGTATTCAGTGGGTCTCTTTAATACATTGAATATGAGCTAGATGCTGACATAGAGCTATAAGTATCTGGAATTCTAGGCCAAAGGCCTCGATTCCTATCATTCTGACCAACAATAAGACTTTAAATGCTTTTTTACTATCTGTACCTATTAGTAGGAAAACTCAACATGTTATAAAATTTTCCTTATTTAGAAATCATATTAAGGCTTAAATCAGTGAGTTCTTGTTTGATATGAGGATCTAAGAAATCATTAAGCTAATAGTAAGCTAGGTAAATATCTGGATAAGAAATTATTCCCTATTTTCCTCTCTCTGTTTCTTTCTCTCCCCTCTTCTTCCCTCCCTTTCCCTTTCTCTTGGTTATCAAGGTTAGAATAGTAATTTCACTGAAAACAGAGACTGGTGGAATACCTCAATGATATGTCAGCTGGTTTCTGATTATCTTGATTTCAATTTTTGCTATAAATTTGGACAACATAAATACTGTATTTAATTATATCTTTTATAGCTATCATCATTAACTGTTAGTTTATAGCTAGGTGTCCCCCAAGTACCTCAGATGCAACTTTGGGAAGGTCATTCAATTAGGAAGGCTTAAGATAACTTACTATTAGTAAATGAGATTTGGTAAGAAGAGGTTGGTCACTTGGCGTGTGCCCTGGAAAATGATCTCTCTTCCAAGATTTTCCTTTAACTGTCTTTTCTTCCTCTCCACCTTGCTGTGTGCAGCTCCTCTCTTTCATGCCCTTCTACCATTCTATGCTGCCTTGCGGCCAGCCAACAATGGGCTGAAATCTCTATAAACTATGAACCAAACAAAACCTCTCCTCCTTCACACTTTAAGGGTTGGGTACTGTGTCTCAACATTGACGAAAGCAACTAAGACATATTTTGGTTCCAGGAGTGGGGTTGTAGATGAGATGCTTCCTGGCCATGTGATTCAGAAGTCTTTGAAACTGGTTTGGAAGAAGAGTTTGGAAAGATTTGGGCTTCATAGATACACAAAGAGTGTTCCAACCATGACAAAATACACATTTTTTTTTTTTTGGCAGTACATGTTACTGTCTTCAAAATAGACCATATACTATCTAAAAAAACAAGCATGCCTACATGAACCAGACAAGGGTCCAACCAAAAAAGAGAACTACAGGCCAGTCTCACTAATAAACACAGATGCAAAAATCCTTGGCAAGGTACTGGCAAATACAATGTAACAAATCATTAAAAGGTCATACATCATGATCAAGTAGACTTTATCTCAGGGATGTGAGGAAGGTTCAACATATGCAAATTAATAAATATAACTCATTATATAAACAGAAGCAAGGACAAAAACCATGTGATAATTTCAATAAATACAGAAAAAAACCTTTGGCAAAATAAACAATGTACATGATAAAAGCCATGATGAAAATAGGTAAAGACAGACCTTATCTCAATCTGACAAAAGTCATTTATGATCAACCCACAGTCAACTTCATACTAATTTGGAAAGCCTGAAAGTTTTCCCTCTAAAATAAGGAACAAGACAAGGATGTCTACTATCACCACTCCTGTTCAGCATAGTCCTCAAAACACTAGCCAGAGCAATGAGGTGAGAAAAAGAAAGAAAAAAGATACATATAGGAAAGGACAAAGTGAAAGTATAAATATTTGCAGATGGCATGATCCTATATTTAGAAGACCCCAAAAATTCCACCAAAAGACACTCAGAATGAATAATCAAATTCAGCTGCCTACTGCTTGCCATGCCGTGAACTGTTTCTTTTCTGCCCTTTCTGCCATGCTGCTCTGCAGTGTAGGCAACCAACTGTGGACTGAAACCTGTAAAAATAAGCTTTTCCTCCTTTAACCTTGGGTGCTCAAGCTGTGCCAGGCAGGAGCGAGTGAAGCAGCAGCACTGAGCTTCCTTTCCCTTTTATTCCATTCAGATCACAAACCTGTTGGTTGGTGCCACTCACACCCAGGATCGGGCCTATCCATTGTCCTTCATTTTTTTTTTATATGCCCCTTAGAACTATTTTGCTGCTTTAGTTTATTCCAATGCCTAGAATGGTATATACGCTACTTTGAATTTGGTTGAAGAATAACAATTTTCAAAGACAGAATTCAGTTTACATGTTCTCAGTCCTTAATTCCATAGCTTTTGTCCACTTAATCCTTGAAATATTTTCACAAATCTTAGAAATTCAAATGTATCTCGTATTTATAAAAGATAAACAGAAAAATCTCTCCTGTCCCATTTACTCTAGATCAGGAGTCAACAGACTTTTTATATAAAAAAGACAGGTAGTAAATATTTAAGCTCTTTAAGCTTCGTGATGCCTCTTGCGATTATTGAACCATGCTGCTATGGTACAAGTAGCTATAGATAATTAATAATTTTATAAGTATTGCATATTTGTGGTTCAAAGAATCTTTGTTTGCAATACTAGCTGGCAATACAGATTTGGCCCACACATTGTAGTTTCCTGACTTCTGTTTGACAATCTCTACAATCATCAAGGGATGGCGACAGATTCTCTCTTCCCTCCAAACCTGAGTGAATTTACAATCAATAGACTATGACAGGTGATGCTGCATGACTCAAAGGGAAGGTCAGAAAAGGCAATGAAACTTCTCCCTTGGATACCAGAAAACTAATATTTTTATCCTTTTTCACCAATTCAAGCAGCATTAATGCCCTGAGAATCTAGAGTGTAAGGAAGATCAGCTGAACTCTTGCTCCATGGATAGACCACACGGAGATGCCCTGGATTAAATGAAGAAGTGCACAGATTCCAACCATATTTTCTGTCTAATGAAAATCTCCAAATGGGAAGCACAGATATATAATTCTTATCAAATTCTTGACCTATCAACTCTATTGGAGATAAAGCAATGCTTGCTGTCCTTAGGCCCCTGAGTGAATTTTGAGGTGATGTGATACAGCAACAGGAACTGGGATAGGAGTTGATGCCTGGAGGTGGGTACTGCCATAACAAAAACTTAAAACTTGTTGCATTAGTGTTGCTACGTGGTGGAAGTTGGAAGCTAGATCTTGAAGAGAGCTTTAATGAAAATTGGAAGGGCTTCCAAACCAGGGCCGGGAGTTTGGCTCAGTTCCTTAAGCGCCTGCGCTGGCAGGCGCGAGGTTGTGAGTTCAATCCCCGGTGCCGCAAAAAAAAAAAAAAAAAAAAAAAAAAAAAAAAAAAAAAAAAAAAAAAAAAAAAAAAAAAAAAAAAAAAAAAAAAAAAAAAAAAAAAAAAAAAAAAAAAAAAAAAAAAAAAAAAGAGTGTTAGCAGAAACTACAAGGTCTCAGTGAGAATTTAAGAGGAAATTGGAGTCAATGTTATCGGAAACTGGAGAAAGTGAGATTTCTATCATTGAGTGGTGGAAAGTTTAGTGTAAGTGTTCTTTACAGTAATGTTAAAAAGAAATATATCTAATGATCCTGATAATAGAGTTAAAAAGATTTTCAACCAGAGTGTTGAGCATGTCTGAAGAAAAGAGAGATGAACTAAAAGGGAAATTGTTCAAATTTTGAATCAATTTGGAGGAAATGTAAAGAGTGCCCACAAAATGGTCTCAAAGTTAAAAAAGGATAGAAAAAAAGAGCAAATCAAATTTTGATTTGTTAGAGCTCAAAAATTTCTAAAGCAGTACCTTATAAAACCTTCAGACAAAAATACCTCTAAGAATATGTCTCTCAAAAGTCTTACCTTCCAAAAGAATTATAACTTTCAAGAATCTTAAAAGTCTTATCTTAAAGAGATTGTGCTTATGTAGAATGGAGTGAACCACGGCAAGATTAATAGAAAATTTGCAAAGTTTTTAAGTGCATTTTTCTGATGGAATCATTGTAAACTCTAATTAAAAGAAAACCTTTGGAATCTCCTTATGAAGGGAAGGGAGCAGAAGTCTACTCATTTACAAATCAAGTTTCTTTATACAGACAAGAAAGAATCTTCCACAAGTGTAGTCAGGAACCATGAAAATAATCCCCTGAGATTAGAACTGAGCTCTAATCAAGGACTAGCAAGATGCACCCAGTTGGATTTCAGAATTACTCCCCACTCCATTTTTGAATGAGACTGTCTGTTGTGGCTATTCAATTAATCTCCAAAAAGTAAAATTTTGTTCAAAATTATACTATATAAACAGAAAACAGTAAGTAGGTTAAAGTGTGTTTGAAGTCAAATAACTTTTTTTTTATTCTCCTACTGTACCTGGGAGATCTCCAAAGAGCATTAGAGATCCAAGGAATATTTTGCAAACCTCTTTGTGTTTTTGTTTTTCAGTAGCACGGATTGAACCCAAGGTCTTTTCACTGAGCTACATCTTTGCTGGGTTCAAACTTGAGATCCTCCTGTTTGGCCACCTGGAGGGTAGGGAATACAAATATGTGCCATTATGCCTCGGTGCATAACTCTTCAATGTAATAAATTTACTTGCATGCCCTTTTGACATTAGTATGTACAAGGAATAATTCAAAGAAATTTGAGTACAGTGACCTGCATTATAGTCCCAGCTTTGTTATTGACAATATGACCCTGTGCAGCCCAACCAGCATCTCTGGAGATGAGTTTCCCTATTTTAAAAAAATAGACTGTTGGACTAAGTGATCTTTAAGCTCCTCTCTCTGACAAGTTCTAGAATTATTAATAGTCAACCAGGAAACCTTTTAGTATAATATTCTGGAGATACTAGAAATAAGAGTACCATTCTAATACTAAATTAATTGAACGATTCTCTCTACAATTTATACACTTAAGAATATTTAGTAATTCACTTATTTTATGCAGCTTGCCCACAAGATACATTTTAAGATATGAGATTTAGACTTTTGCTGAATATTCTGAATTTAAATCCAACCTATAGCAACATTCGAAAGTTTTTAACTGAAATTAGCTTATGTGATAAAAACAGTCTGCATACAGCCAACTTTAAATCTTATGTAGGTGCAACAGGAATAATTAGTAAGGATGAGTTTCGAAAAGATGTTTATAAAAGAAATTCCTCATCAATCTTCTTTCAATCACCACCCCAGTTGATCACAGTATTTAACATGTAAGAAAAAGTCTTCAAAATAAGTATTTCTCTTTAGTAACTATGCTAACATTAAAAAAAAAAGTTTTAAAACGGCTTCATTTTTTTTTGACTTTTAACATTGCGGCAGTAATTATTGCTGCTTCCAGTTAGTTCAAATTTATTATAGTACTATATATAACAACAAGAATATACCAAAAATTAGCTGTTTTTTCTCTTCTGGGATAATAGCAATAGAAAAATAAAAGTACTACTGTAATACACTGCTAAATTATACTTCACAAGTTTTAACTTGAAGTTTCAGCTGTTAGATAGTTTTCTTTGTATTAAGTATTTAACCTTCATTTTATTGATCAAACAGGATAAATGTATCATTTATAAAATGCATCAAACTTGGTTTTGAAGTTGTTGATATAAGTGTAAAAGATTAAGTTTGAAACATTAATGCTTTAGCTCATTCTAAGAGGTACACCCTAGGAAAAGACATTTTCCCTGAAGTTGTAGAAGTGATTGATCCTTTTCTAGAATTTGTTTTCCAAATTGAGTTTAGATTTGTAGCTATGCTATTCTGTCCCAGACTGGACTTCTGTTTGGAAGTCAATTGTTTATGATGATGTTTAAATTCAATTAGGTAGTGATTAAATATTCACACTTTCATATTTTACCATACCTGAAGAGAAATAAATCTCTATTCACATGTGGGTACTTAAGATGGAAGGTTAGGCCTATTTTTATAAATTAGAAACTAATGTTTGGCATACAATGGCCTAGAGTTTTGAGGGAACAGGAAAGACTAGATCCCTTTCTAGGAGTTAACAACTTTCAGGCAAAAAGACAGATCATTTTTCAGGTAGATTAAATTTGTAGTCCCAGAGACAGTTTAGTCAGCAAGTAATAAGTACTTTCTACTTTCTACCCACTTGAATTATTCTGTAATAGGCATTGATCATTTTGCTTATATTAGTTATAAAAATAAAGGAGATTAAAATAATTTTTCATAATATTTCTTACTTATATGTTAACAAATATTAGTTGCTTTTTATGATTCTTTGGTATACTCTATTTGAATACAGTTTTTTGAGGGATAAATAAAAGGAAGAGCTATATGGTGATCTTTTTAACAGTTTCGAAACCACGTTATCAGGATAAGTTGCTTTTTTTCCTCATGGTGCTTTCTAGTTTTTAGAGGCAGATAATTCTTATCATCAGGTGGTGTTAGGCAGTGACATTTATATATACATCATGGTTCTGGTATCCAGTAATTATTAGAGTCTTTTAAAATACTAGACAATACAAAGAAACTTGGTAGTTAAGTCAATTGAATTTGCTACAAATCAAAAATGTTTTATGAGTTTCTTTAAATGTTATTCTTTCAGCCTATTCCATTTTAATAGAAATGACTGAGTGATTAAATTAAACCATTTTCGTTGTTGCAGTGGCATAAATCGTCAGAGACCTCTTTAGTCAGCTTATCTTATGTGCATTCTTCACTATTGTTACAGAACATAGCTTTCCTTTTAGGGGTAGAAATTTGTAAGAAATTCTCAATGACATTACTCATAATAAATATATGTCTTGTGAATGTAAAATGTTTAAAATCTGCCAAACACTGCAAAGAATTTTTGAAATCTCTCAAAAGGCCATAGAATTCTTGGCCAATTCATAGAATTCTTGTGCAATTTTGGTTTGTAAAGTCCTGAACTTCATTTTAAATATCCTTTTAATTAAAGACAGTGTGCAGAGGTAAGGGACTTCATTAAAACATGGCTTTGTGGATATCTTGCCAGGCCTTCTATCTTCTCTGGCTTATGTGTGTTTAGCTTTACACAAGAATTCATTCTGTGTAAGGAAACATCTGACAAGTAATTTACCTCGTTGGTCATGTCTGGCTTTGATATACTCTGTCATTTGCCAGGGTTTAACCAAGTAAACCTGCAATGTTTGGAAGTGAAAAAAATTGTAGAATGTCAGACATTTCATATCTTTCAATCTAATGCTTGTATGATCATGGTTAAGTTACTTAATTTACTTAGGGCTTGATATCTTCATTTATAAAATGGAGAAAATAACATTTACCTCATAGAACCATTAAAAGAATTGAATCCAGTGATGCACATAAAATACTTTATATAGTATTTAGCAAATGGCAATTCTTCAAACAAAAGGCATTTACTGTTACAGCAATGCTACTGCTGTAATAGCAGTAATGTAGGGTTTAAGGAACGGAGCTACTACAGATAAGACTGATGTTAGCAAGAATTCTTTAGGAAACAACCAGAAGTACCTACATTTCCTTCTTTAGAACATGATGCCTGATTTCCTATGACTTCTTGAGGAGAGTGCAGTCAATGTCACACCTTTAGATTTGGAATATTGCTATCTGGTGCCAAGCAGTGGGGTTTCTGCAGGAGTCACCTTTATTATTCATATTGCCATTTGAGGAAGTTCAAAATATTGACAAGATGTCTAACCCAAGAATACTGATCTTGATATTTTACTTTCTTATCTTGTATTCACTTAACTCTTTTGTAGGCCCCTATTTGGACCCTAGGTACCAGAGACTGGTGAAAGAGGCTCCCCTGGGTGTGATCATGGGTTCATACATTCCCCGTCTTCACATCTTCTGACTGTTCTCTCTGCTCTGTGCCCCACTCCCTTTCTCTACGAGCAGTCATCAGGATCCTCCCTGACGTGCTCTGCTACTGCAGAATTGCAGAATGGCGTTTTGTTACTGATCAATAATTCCTTCCTCAGTTTCCCTAAATGGTATACAGAGACACCAAGATGCTCCGCATAAAGTTAAGAGATGTAATACTGAGAAAAAGTATCAGAAACTGGCAGTTTTCAGGGGGAAACAAAAGTACCCAGCGTGTACTACAAATTTTAACTTTTTAAAAAATTACTTTTACTATAGCCTTTCTCCCTCCTGTCTACCCAAAGGACAGCAAAGTTTGGAGGATTAGTATGTCCAAAGTATCACAGATAAGAAGTGGGGGAATGGTCTTAGAACCCAAGTTTATTCTTTTGTCAAAGGCTTGTTTGGGTTTCATTTCTCTCCTATATCCTCCCATAAAACCTACAATTTATCATGATAATGATTCATGAACTTATCTGCCTTTTTCCAAACTGAAGACAACGTAAAGGAGGGAATATATTTTTTGACTCTTTTTAACTTCAACACAGGCATGTGTTTTACAAGTATCTGAAGGAGTTTACTTTTCCTATATTCTTGTCACTTGATACCTTGAAGGAGTTTCAGTTGCCCTGATTTTTGCTTTTTCCCGAATGTTAGCTTTCAGAAACTCTTCATTAAAATCTCAGCATATCGTGGAGATCTTGGATGGAATCATTACCCCTAACCAGTGCTGTTGTCCCTTAGGTCATAGCAGGAACCAGTTCCCAGACTGGGAAATCCCAAGTTTCCATTTTCTTGGTCTGGATCGGACCAAGAGGAGGAAGGAGCACAAAATGAATAAAAACCACAAGCAATCCACACTAATGGAAATAGCAATATGCCCAGTGAAACACTGTAATAACTGACGTGAGGTAACACATGAAAGGGAGGGTGAGACATGTGCTGCTTCTTCCAGGTAAAAAGAAGCCGCTTCCAAAATTTCTGCAACATTCTACCTCAGTGATGCAAGTCAAGTCTCAGCTTGATTTAAGTTCCCTTTCATGTTCAATGTTTGTAGGACATATATAGGCTTATTTCAGATTCAAATTAATTTAGGTTTTAAATAATTGCATTCCTTTATTGTTACAGTTTAGCAAGTTAGTTTAGCTCATTTTAGTTTTTGTTTCATGCTTCCATAGAAGGCTTTGTTTACTCGTAAGTGATTGGCCATGGATGTTGGGCTGAAGATAATACATTTGCATGTTTCAGCCTCTTATTACTGCTCTGCCAGGAATCTAGAGGCCCAACATATCTCTATTATTGTTATCTCCATTTACTCAAGAAATGTTTATTAAATGGTTACTGCGAATTGTGTTTCGGGACAGAAATAAAATAAGCAAGCAAACATAAGAGGAGAATAAGTGCTATGAGGAAAAATAAAGCAGGGGAAAGCCATATAGTGATAGAATGTGAGGCACTAGGATGTTGCATTAAGATTTATCTTTGTTGGTAAGATCATATTGAAGAGAAAATTCAAATATTCAGGACATATGGCACACGATTATCTGTAGCAAGAGCTTGCAGAGACTGACAACAGCATGTGCAAAGGCCCTGAGGGAGCACACTGGATGTATTTGAAGAAAGGCAAAGTGAGTGGAGGGGAATGAGCCAGAGGGCAGGTGGAAGGAGATGGTATCAGAGTGCAAATGGGGACCAGAGTTGAGTTTGACTTTAATGCTTAAAATAGCGGACGTGACATGATCTATAATAGGAGACTGGAGAGAAGAGGGGGGGGGAAGCAGGAAGACTGTGTTGGAGGCTCCTGGAAGTAATCTAGTCTATGAGAGACAGGGTGGACCCAGGTCCAGGTGAAAGTAGCAGAAGAAGTTAGAAGTGCCTGGTTATATTCCAAAGATAAAGCCAACAGAATCAACTTATGTATTGGAGAGCAGAGTCAAGAATGATTCTACAACCATGGGGCCTGAGTAATTGGAAAAATACAGTTGCTACTGACTGAGATGGTGAGAAGCTGTATGCAGAGAACCTCTGAGAGTAAGTGGGGAGGTAGCAACATTTTTCATTTCATTGTAAGCTGGGTGGTGGGCAACATTTTTCATTTTAAAATTTAAACAAATCTAACTGGCTTTAATTTTGGCATGAAGTCTTGCAATAATCTGTTGAGAATTTCTTTTAGAGGGCAGATCTTCCTAAGGCATAGAGAACAATTTTTGATTTGTCATAACGTAGAAGGACAATAAATTGAAATTGGTCATGATAAAACACAAAAATCTCTACAGTCAGTCTGTATATACAACTGTCTCCTGGATTTCACTTTCTTGAATAGCAAGGGTGATTTTTCTCATTTGTGTGAAACCAGAGAGCATATGGTAAATGTAAATACTGAGCTAGCTATCAGGGATTTTGAAAGTCTGGATTTAGATGAAATTAATGGGAAGTACTTACTGAAGCCCAGGTATTAACTTGGTGATTTAGATCAAGGATTGAAAAGTAATGGAGATGTCCACCGAAAGAGATTCTGGCTGCTATGATGGCTCAGGACTATTGTGGTTGTTTTCTTTTGGCACCTGCAGAGTAGGAAATACGTGTTCGAGAAACTCCTTCAACAACACAGTGACGCTCACTGAATATAAACAGCCACTTTTCCCCCTTCACTTGAGAACTGAGAAATACTGGGTTTAGATTTACTTTTTTATGTTGGCTTGAAATCTGTCTTCTTTAACAAACTGTCTTGCTTTTTTAGTCAAAGCAATCAGAAACTTGAATTTTGTGATGACTTGTAGTCAAAGCAGCAAATAGGCAATAAAACCTCACAATTAATATTCTTATTACAAATAGTCATAGTGTCTTCACTGGAAACATTGGCTAATAAGGCTCATGTGCCCTTAGCCTGTATCAAACAAATGCCTGTTTTTCAACCAAATGCCACAAAGAAAGACTGAAATTGGGAAATAAGGTCCTAGAAATAATAGGGTTCTTGAAAGGTGAGACTCTGAGCAGCAGTTTCAACAGCACAATCTTGTTTCTAAACATAGAATCAATTGTAGGTCTTCTTTAGGGCAGGGAGATAATTATTGGCAAAACAAATAAGGCAGTGTTTCTATGCCTCAGGCACTGAGTGAATTCCATCTGAGCAAGGAGGCCAGCAGAAGAGCAGCACAGTGCTTACAGTACAGGCTTAGCAGGACAGTGCTAGCCTAAGAATTTCTCTCGGCTGTCTCTGAAAGGTTTAAGTGTGTGCCTGCGATTGATGGGTGAGCACACAGAATGTGAAGCACAGGAGCACTGTGTGCTTCATACCCACTTGCAAGCAACAGAAATGTGCTGTGCTTACTGGAGATGGGAAACTTTAATCAAAAATATTAATTACCTTTGGAACTGCAGGATATAATTTCTGAGTGGTCACAAAATTCTGATTATAACCGGAAAACATCACTCGGAATTTATCTGAGTGTCAGAGCAGGAAGATGATGAATTAGTGTTGTTCTCGCCAATTAAGTTAGAACTCTACGAACTGAATAAAAGTGATTTCCACAAATAGCTTCATTGAGCTTCCGGACTTTCCTCATTAGTGACTACTTAAGGGCACTCTTTTGGCCTCCATGTCTTCTGCCTGCATCAATGTTTTGTTTACAGGATTTGACCCTCTACCCCCTTCCTACAATTTATCACCAGAATCTTGTTCTTTATCTCCACCCATCCACAGGAACCTCCATTTGAGTTTTAAGAAACTGTAAGGTCAGTCTAGCCTTGAAATTCTTTTACCTAGATAGCCTCAATTTTCTTCTATATTTTTGCTCCTGAGCTCCAAAGCAGATCATAATGATAGTTTCAGAACATTTTGCACATCCTCCAGGTCTCTAACTCACTTTCAGTCTTACATTTAGTCACTGGATTTACTTCATATACTTCAGTGAGGATGAGATCATATCATGTGAATTCTCTCTACTTCATGCCTCCTGTCTCCCTAATCATTTCATCTTCTTTTGTTCAATCTCTCTCTCTCTCTCTCTCTCTGACAAAAAGTAGGAATTCAATAAATATTTGGTGAGTGAATGTTTCTTGATCCTGTCACTGATTTAGATGCTAGTATTCTGCCTTCGCTTTCTTTCCCTGCATCCTTCCTTTCTGTTTGAATGCACAATTAATTTTTCTCTGACTTAATGAATTTCTTTTTTCAGAGTAGATTTTATTACACTCATTGTAGAAAGGAAAAAATACAAATACATTTAGGAAATAAAGTAAAAATTGCTTCATACAGAGAAAACTACTGGTAATATTTTGGCATATTAACTTTTTTGTATACTTTATTTTTTCAAACTAGTTCCTTTTTGTTTAAAAACATTCATTTCAAACCTCTTATTTTCTTTGGCTTGCTGCAGCCTTTCTTAACTGAGTCACTTGGACCAAGCCACTTAATTCCTGAGCCCAAGATTATGCATCTATGAAACTAATAAGACCAACTTATATAATACTATGAAGATTAAAAGTAAGTTTAACACACATCCTGGAACATAGTAGTTGCTGAATAGACACTATCCCTTGTGATTTTCCTTCTCTGTTCATGTTTAAACTCTAAAATTTTATCATTTTTCACTATTTCATCTTATCAACCATTTACTTACTTTTTAAAACTATCTGACATATCCATGAGAATATAGGTAGCATAGGTTTACAATACATGATGTAATAATGACACACTTGTGAACTCCTCACCATCTTCATAATGATATAATTAATGTTTCTGTCTTTTGGACTTGATACCCTTATATACACCATTATTTCCTGGGAAGTCCTCCATTTACAACTGTAGGATCCTCTCAATTCTCTCACATTCAGACTAAACACTATGTCTTCCTTGACATTTTTCTTGGTGGTCAAGCTACACATTGGCTCTTAGTTCTCTGGACCTTGACAACAATTATTTTGCAACATAACTTTCTCCTTTGCAATATAATTAACTGTGTACAAAAATATTCTATGAAACTGCATGGAAGTCTTGGTTGTAGATATTGTATCATTCATTTTTGTTTCATGAATGTACTAATTTCTTAATATTTGATAATAGAAAAATCACCCTCACAAAAGAATTTCTATGTCTCATGTGGAGAATATTGTGTCAGTTAATCTTTACTATCAAGTTAGCAGGATCAATAGATCCCTGGAGAGATAATTTGACAGTGAAAGCACTAACCTCACCAATGGGTTAACCTATTGATGAGTTCAGAACTGAATAGACTGCTGGGGATACAGTGCAGTGGCACAGGTGCCTGCCTGGCAAACACAAGGTCCTGAGTTCAATTTCTGGTATAAAACAAAAACAAAAACAAAAACAAAGTTAAATAGACTGTTAGGAAGTGGGGCCTTGCTGAAGGAAGTGGGTTACAAGGACAATACTACTTGTTGACTACATATGTTCCCTGGTTCCTTTCTTTTGGGTTCTTTCCAACTTGCCCTTCTTTACAGGTGCCAGGGGTGGAATGATTTTCCTCTGACGCACCTTCTTCTACGATATTTCTGCACTGGAGCTAGCTGACCATGGACTGAAACCTCTGAAACTGTGAGCTACAATACACCTTTCCTTTTTAAAACTGTGAGTCTGAGGTATTTTGTTCCAGGAAAAAGAAAACTGACCATTATGGATGTCATGGTACAATGCATCTAAACTATCAATAGAAATCAGGTTTTAACACAAAGAACATAAATGAGAAACAGCTGATGAATTGGAGTTATTTTGATATTAGTGTATATAGCTGCCTATAAAGAGATATTAAAGGTACAGTTTTCTTTCTTGTTTCTTGCCCAAGATCCTGTTGCTATCATCCAAGCCTCAAAGTTTTACATCCATCATGTTCTCTAGAACAGATTCATGTTGCTACTATTAGCACCATTCAGGAGTTCAAGAATTACTTATAGAAAGCAACAATAAAATACTTTCATATGCAATAAAGACTAATGTGACATCAACAAACACCAATTCTACCAAGGATGTGCCTATTCCTAAAAAGCAGGCTTACACAGGAGAGAGAGAAGGTAACATTTGTGATAGAGGAAATTATGAAAAGCCTTAAGTTGCTTTTATCTGGAAGATATTGCAAATATCAACACTTACTTGGTTGACCCAGGTGAGCATATCTATCTGAAAGTCATGAGTTTTACTTTTGGATAAGGACCAAATATGGAAGAATAGGGAAAATTTCAGTAAATTATGATCTGATTAAAACATGGCCAACTTAACAAGACCCTTTCTAACCTCAGAAACTTTGTAAAATCTATTAATTTTGTCATCTGTAAGTTCTACAAAACTTGGGCAATGTCTTTAGGAATCTAAGAACCTGAGAAATACATAAATAAACAGCAGCATCAAGTGAAATCTTCATAAATTATAATTTCATGGCTTACTTGTAATTCTGTTTATTTATTTATTTTGAAGACAGTAAAACAGAACAATAAAATGAAACAAAACAAAACAGTAATAGGACAGTAGGAAATTCACAATCGTTACTATATCACATACTGGTATCCTCTAATTACCCATACCACTGGCCCCAGGCCTGAAAAGTCAATCAAACATAATATCAGTTTGCTTCCCTTCTTCAGTTATCTCAATTATTATCATCTCAGCCTGTGTTGCGTCCTGTTGTTTATGAGTGGTGGTGGGGTGGGAGGCAGAGGCGGCTTCCTTGCTGTTTTTCCCTGGCCAACAGGGCCTCTGTTGGCACATGGGGAGGCCGCTCAGCTTCCTTGGTGCTTCTCCCTGGCCAGTAGGGCCGCTGCTGACACACAGAGAGGCTACATGGCTTCCTTGTTGCTTTTTCCCAGCTGCTGGCACAGTCTTTGCTGGCACACGGTGGGGTGGGCACTACATTGCTTCCTTGCTGTTTTTCCCCGGCAACCATCCAGGCCCTTGCCCAGTGCACAAGGGGTGGGGGCTGCATTGCTTCCTTACTGTTTCTCCCAGTCCAGCAGGTCCACTGCCCCGGCTTTCTTATTTTTGCTGAATTCCTGAATTATCTCTCTTCATGGGCATCAAGTCTCAGTTCAGATCCTTCCTGGGTCCATAGGACCCACCTCTTACCTCCTTCTCTTTCTCATGTTGCTATATTCCAGTGTCTGGACACCAAAACTTGGAGAGGTTCTTTCTCTGTTGCTCACCGCTCTGCCATTTTCCTGGAAGTTCTCACTTGTAATTCTTACCGAATTAAAAGTTTCATTTAGAGCCAGGCACAGTGGCTCATATCTGTAATTCCATCCTTCCAGCAGGTTGAAGCAGGAGGATCACAAATTAGTAACCAACCTAGACAGTTTAGGGATTTAGCAAGGCTCTGTCTCAAAATAAAACAAAAAGGCTGGGAATGAAACTCAAGGCAAAGATCCTGAGTTCAATCTCTTGCTGCCAAAAAACAAAATAATAGTAATCATGGTTCACTTAGTCATGTTCTTGCCACAGTAGGGTAACCGGCCCTGGATAAAGCCTCTCCCAGTAATCATCCAGTGTGCTAGAAAAAATATTTTTAAGAATTGAGGAACTGGGAGTGAGTTGCAAGAGAATAGAAAGCCATGAAGTGAGCCATGAAGAGTAGTTCCATGGAACATCAGACTTCTGGCCTTGCTAAAGTAGAAATACCTCACTAATACTTCCTCAACATCTCTGGCAGTGGATACAAGAAAGAGCACCCATTAGATGTAAAAAGTATGACTTATAGGAAGATCTGCTTTAGGCATACTCCTCCAAAAATCTTGCAAAAACTTCAGAAAGACTCTGAAGGGTTTGGCATAGCTACTTTGGAGACTAAAGCAAGATGAGCACGAGTTTGATCTCAGCCTGGAAGACAGAGTATTTGTCTCAAAATAAGATTTAAAAATGTCTGTGGACGTAGCTTAGTGGTAGAGAGCTGGCCTAGTATGTATGAGGCTCTGGGTTCAAACCCTAACAGTGCAAAAATAACAACAAACCAAAAGGGGAGGGATGTGGAAGCTGAGTTTCTCCAAATGAGGGACACTAGGAAGTATCCTTTTTGTGTGTGCTAAACAACAACAAACAAACAAAAAATGAAGATAATGTATATTCAAAGTAATACGAAATTGAACTATAAGCCAAGAACCCAAATTCTTCCAAGGAAGAAAACACAATCCATAATCTATTTTGTACACATTTATGGCATGAGACCTAAAAGCAAAGAAAATGTGGTCCATAGTTATCGAGAAACGAACCCATCAACAAAAATTCATGTCTATGTTTCTTTATAGAACAAGTATTTTTCCCTCTGATTTATTTCAGGAGACACTCTTTAGTTTTGATTTCTGTAATTTAAAAGTGATATGCATAATGTATATTTTTGTGGATTTTTTTGACATGTATCCTGCTTGGTATGGTCCGAACTTTGATGTATATTTTGGTGTTTGGTATTAATTTGGGAAAATTCTCAGTCGTTATTGTTTCAAATGTTGTTCTTTTCTTTTTCCTTTTGATATATTTATGGAGAGTTACACGTTTTGTAATTGTTGCATAGGTGGTGGACATTCTGCTCTGTTTACTTTCAGTTTTGGAGATTTTTGTTGTGTCATGATTACTTTTGTCTCCTTGCTAAGGCAAAATATCTGACACCCAAAATTAGGGAAGGAAAGATTTATTTAGCTAACTGTTTGTGGAGGACTCAGTCCATAATCAGCTGGCTCCAAGGCAGGATGGCATGGCACTGGAGAAACACTTTAAGGCAGCAGCCGAGCAAAAGCAGTCAGAGCAAAAAAAGGGCAAATAAAACTCTTCTGCCTCATATTGTATAGGACAAACACCCCCACCCCCCACTCCGCTAGTACACTTTCAGGCTGGGTGTAGCACTGCAAAATCTCCTTTCCCTCCTTTGCACAAAATGAGGATATTTACAAAGTAAGAACCCTGGCTTCCTGCTGAGTCTTTCAGTTAAACTTCTAAACTTCTCAAGTTGGCACAATGTATCAGCCATAACAGTTGATAAATCACAAGCTCCAAGATTCTTTCCTCAGCTATGTCTAGTCTCCTAAAAAGCCCATCAAAGGAATTCTTCGTTTCTGTTATAATGTTTTTCATTTCCAGTGTTTGGTTTTATTTTTATATCAAGATTTTTATCTTTCTATCTATGTCAGTTGTCTGTTTTTGCATCTTGTTTACCTACTAGAGTCTTTGGTATATTAATTATACTTGTTAATTCCCAGTCTGATATCAGATTCCAACATTTCTACCATACCTGATTCTGATGTTTGCTCTGTCCCTTCAAATTGTACTTTTCTTCTTCTGGTATGTAGGCTGCCTTAGTTACCTTCTCACTGCTGGAACAAAATAGCGGATAGCCATAAGTGAAAAGAGGAAAGGTTTATTTTAGCTCACTGTTTGTGGTGGTTTCAGTCCATAGTCAGCTGACTACATGGCAGGGTGGCATGGCAGAGAAGGCACAGTTCATGGCACAGCAGGCAGAAGGCAGTGAGCAGCAAGACTTTTTTCCTTTTGTATTCCGCTCAGAGTACAAGCCCATTTGTTGGTGCCACTCATATCTCAGGTGGGTCTTCCCATAACCCATCCCCAGAATAATGCTAAACCAGTCAGTGGACTAATCCAATTATCACATCCATAATCCAGTATCCCACACCCATGATCTAGCCACCTCCTTTTAAGCTCCACCTATGAGCACATGAGACTTTGGGGGAACATTTAGATATAACATATACCTTGTCACATTTTTCTTGATAGTCAGACATTATGTGTTAAGTAAAATGAAAGATTGTAGATAGGCCTTTAGTAGTGAAATGGTAGTGTGGAGGGAGGAGAAACATCTCATAGCCCTATAGGTAGTTCTCATTTCAAGTGATCTTAAGCCTCTGGCCTATGCACCTCATAAGCGGGTGCTTTGTTTTATTTTGTTTTTAACTCCCACCTCCCAGGGTGATACATGATGCCTAGAGTGGGTTGGAACTTGATGTTTTTTTCCAAAGTCAGTTAGACTCTAGTAAACTAGTTTCCTTTGAGATCAGCCCTTGTTAAATTCAGAGTGCTATAGTTTATTTCCTTTTCCCTCCCTTTGCCAGAAGTACTAGAATACTGCCACCACCACCCCCATATTTACTGTGGATTACCTGGTCAAGTTCCTAAAGATAACACACATGAAAGAATGAGGGGCTCCCCCTGACTTTGTCCCCTGGAGTTTTTACACTGAGAGTTGTCCACACCGAGTACCCAGAAATTCATCAATTGCTGTTTCCATTTTCTTATAATGACACTGGTCCCTGTAGGACTTTCTGCTCAAGAATATCTGCTTTTGTGAACTATGACTCACAGATTTCCCTGTCCCTTTCTCCAGAAATGGAGGCAGCGTTTGTCGTGTGTCCTCATCTTGTTAACAGATCCAGGAAGAACTTCTAATTTCCACTCATTAGGATGATATGGTGACTGTCAAACTTCATATATGGAGTACCAGAAAATAGAAATTCAACACAGCCTCTGTTAAGTACTGAAAGAAGGAAATTTTTAGGGCAGAATTCTACAAGAAGTGAAAATGTCTTTATGTGTAAGTTTGAAATTAAAAATATTTCAGATAAACAATAACTGAGAAAATGTAACTAATGGATTTGCTGTGCAAGGAAGTATTTAAGGGTATTATTTAAAGCAAAATGATACCACATGGCAAATAAAATGTATAAAAGGAAATGAAGAATGCAAAAAATGGTAAGTGGATAAAAGAAAAAGAAAACAATTTTTATTCTTAAAATTATATAAAAGGTCACTGATAGTTTAAAGCAAAAGTGAAAAAATACAAGGTATTTACAATATATGATGGAGTAAAATACATGCAATAACATACAAAGGATGGGAAACCAAGCACTAGAACTATAGTTTGTGATTAATGATTTTATGCGGTGAGCAGCAGGAAGTGGAAAGAGTCCAGCATAAATGAGAAGAGGCAAAAATAAAGTGGAAAGTATGAGGAGATAGGCAAAAATTCTGAAGTACAAAGTTTAATTTGACTGAATGAAAATAGATTCTGAAAAGTTATGAAGGCATATTGTCAGCATCAGAGAAATCTTTAAAATTAGCAAAAATATTGCCTGTAGAGGAAATGAGTCAGGGCAATAAAAAATTAATGAATAAATATAAGGAAGTCAGGAAAGGAAAGATAAAAACAAAATGAAAGACCATAAGAGACAAATGGAAATAGTATACTTATGTCAATCAAGCCTATAATCACATTTACTGCAAATGTCAGAAAGAACACAAAGCTTCAGCTCCATAAGGGGATACGAAAGATGAATGATGATTCTGATATGGGCAACTATGTTGGAAGTATCCACTGATTCATGTATCCTAAACCCTTGGAGAAGGTTTCATCTTAGGGAAATTCCTTCTAAAAATGATGAGAAGCCTCTGATTATGAAGCAGTGATTTGGGGAACTTGGTGAGCATATGTGCAAGGTGGATTCTACACAACAATTTTCAGAGATGGTAACTATCACTTATTTTGACTTTTGATAGAAGGAGAAAAGGATCAAAAATGTTTTATAAGCATTTTTTCATTTGAATAATGCTTTACCTAAAAGTGCGTTTTTGAATGATAAAAGGAAAATTAAAATAATTGCCTTTTATTTTCATCCAATGTCTTCAATGAAATTAAATGTCACCATAATGGGGCCCCAATTATAATGCTTACTTTCTGTGGCTAGAGTTTTGCTTAACCGTCTATTTGTAAATATATTTGAAGAATTCATGGAATCTGGTAACAAGCACCTTCATTACCTTATTAATGATACTGACAGTGGTTTCCATTTGACTTTTGTTTTGTTTTGTGTGTTTTGACACAGGGTCTTGCTATGTAGTTCAGGCCACCTTGAACTCACTATGAAGCCCAGGCTGGTCTTGAACTTGCAGTGATCCTCCTGCTTCAGCCTTCCGAGTGTTGGGATTACAGGCATGTGTCACTATGCCCAAATCCATTTAACTTTTAAGAACAGATTACTTGCCTTTTTTTTTTAATGGGAGAAAGTACTTGTGATCTTTGGAAATTGTACATGACTGCATAGGTCTAGTCTTAGCAAGGTTTTTACAAAGTTCTCACAAACCTCAGCATGTTTCATATGTGCATGATTTCAAGAACTGCAATATTATATGTAAAGCAAAGAATTGTAGGAGCCTGATTGTGAACCAGTAAAGGGTTGAGTTACATGGAAATGCTGTATTGATACATTCTTATAGTCAGCAACCTTTGTGATGGAGGAAGATATTAAATATGGGCAAGAAATATTATGCAAATTTTGGATTAACTACACTTGGAAAATTTACATAGCTTAAATTACTTAATACTAAGGAAAAAACCCATTAAAAGAAAGTAAACTAATCTCAGAGTTGGAATAATAGCTGTATAAAAAGGATTAGATTTGGAAAGTAAAAATGGATGAGAAATAAGACTATAATACAAAAGCAATAATTAAAAAGCAGCTTCCAGTGATTACATACTTACAAAATGCTCGATGCTGTTAGGTGCTTTACACATTTGAGTTTTACTTAGTCTTCACCAAAACAAAACCAAAATATCTTATCGGTTGTTTCTTAGAACTATTTCCATTTTAGTAAGAAGGAAAAATGATGTCAATGCTGAAAGCAGACTTGCTTGGTAGATCCTGAAGTATAAGAATAATCTAATAATGACATTTGGGCTAGAGAAAAAGAAATGCCATATAATAGTAGTGATAACTTTGTGAAATTGTTACCTTGAAGGTTGGTATTGGAAGGGATGCTAAGTCAGTTTAAAAGCATTTTCACAACTTTTAAATGAACTATCAATAGGTACTGAGCCAAGCTGTGCATACTTAACTTCTTAGTATATGACAAAGGACATGTGTGCATGGCACATCACTTAAGATTGGCAGCAAAGTTTGGGTTGGACAGAATATGAACCTATTCTGAAAGAACAGTTTATCTGTGTCATTTATTAAAGTATTTTATTGATTAAAAGTAATTGACTATGTTTTCTTTTTTAACCTTATCTTTTGAAAAATATAACTATTAGTAAACATTAGTTGTACAACATAATGAGCTTCTCTGTGACATGAACTTTGATCTAATCTACCCTCATTACCTTCTCTTAGCTCCCTTTCCTCATCCTCTCTTTCCTTTTCTTTTCCTAGTAGTCTCCATTCTACTTTCATGCTATTTTTTTTTTCTGGATTCCACATTTGAGAGCATACATTTTATCCTTGACTTTCTGGCTTATTTCACTTAACATAATGATGTCCAGTTTCATTAACTTCCATGTAAGCAACATGATTTTGTTTTTCTTTATGGCTGAATAATACTCCATTGTATTGTTGCTTAAATCAAGAGTCCAGAGGGATTTCTTAGATGTTCACCTGGTTCAGCAGACTTGTGCCAAAAATAACTGAGGGCTGAACAAAGGAAGGGCTATCATTTTATTTATTTTGCCAAGGGGGTTGGTCTTTGGCACAGAACTTGTGGACAGGCAGAAGGAGAACAAAGACAATTTGTCAAGCTGTGACAGTTTTGTAGCATATCTTGGTGGCCTTGCTTGGGCATAACAGGATGTTTTGGAAACAGGAGGCTATAAAATTTTACTCACAGGGACACAAGTTACTGCTTTTATCTGTATTAGAATAAAGAACAATAGCTGTAGGGAAAGGAAACTTTGTGAAAATTGACTTTTTCTTTTTAAATCATGTTTTAGTATATATATGTCACTGTTTTTGCTTATTTTTGGTGTTGGGGATTAAACTTAGGGCCTGGTGCATTCTAAGCAGGCAGTCTGCCACTGAGCTACAACCCCAGCCCTGTTACATTTTCTTAAGCACCTTAATTACTAATTAAAGTTTTAAAATTCATTAATTATTTTAGCTTCTTATAAAATATATAACTTCTCAAAGGGTAATACAGAAGGGAAACTGTACCCATAATCCATCACTCCAAAATATGCAGCCTAATATTTTATTATATTTTCTTCCCTAAGCATATTTCTTCTTTAGCTGTCTTCATTAAATATATATGTGCATTAATGTATGTACATTATAGATGCATATTTATAGTTTACTTTTTGATTATTTTCTTTAAAAAATAGTTTTCCATGATATTTTATCATTTAAAAAATCACAACTATAGAATACTTTACTAAGAATTGAAATATAAGTCTTTGCTACTGGATATCCAGAATGCTTTAATTTGCATGTAATTGTAAATGGCATGCAGACGTATACTGATTTGTATGTTCTATATTATTTACTTAGTATAAATACTTAGCATTAGAGAAATTATAGGATGTTGTACTAGTTTTTACCACCAACAAAATGTACGTGTACTTGTTTTAGTACACGTATACTTTTATCTTTTAATTTAACACTAGGCCTTTTAGCACCCACAGATGCCTCATTCTTCTATAAAGTTTTTATGAGTTTTTCATTATATTGTTGTAAATACCTTTCTTCATCATCCAGCTACTAATACTTTGCAAGTATTAGTAATGTAATTTTTACTACAAGTTCTAGGTATGTTATTCAAAGCATAAATTCAAGAATACCAAAAAATTACATTTAAAATTTTCATTTTTTTCCTACAGTAGAACTTCACATTCCCCTTCTTCCACTTCATTGTAGAAATTCACAATTAACTCAAAGCAAACTTGATGTATTCTAACCCCTTTCACACTTGCCCAGTAAGTTCTGATGTGCGTTTAGTCTACTCTGCTCTCTAAGGTTGTATCCTTAGAGCCCTGTTGAATCTCTCAGCCTAGGACATCATGCCATCATTTTAATGCCCAGCTTTCTCCCTATAGTCATGGATTTGGGAGTCCTTGGACCTTGAGTGTTACCCTCTGTGTAGCCCCCCTCTAAACTTAAACCCTGTTCCCCTTCACTCAGCTCTCTCCAGCATTTCTAGTGGCTAGTCCCCAGTGTCTCACTATTTTATTTCCAAATGAATTTCTCAGTATTTCCATCCAGGGAATTTACCTTTCCCAAAGTAGGAAAAAAATCTAACTTAGTAAACAATCTTTCCCAATCTCCACAACACATGGGTTGCCTGGAAATGTAGGTAACCCATGTGTAGTATTATTAGGAACATTTTCAACCTTTAATCATATCTGTGTTTCAAGACATATGGATACTTTGTTATGTACAAGGCTTTCACATTTGAAGTTCAGAAGTCAAGAATGAACTTCCTTCACTCTCTACATTAGACTGGGGTCTCTCTCTTAAATTACAATGGTGAAACGCTCTAACCTTCTGGCTTGGAATGAGGGGTGGGATTGTGGAGAACACACAGATTAATACTTAAAATTGTTAGTCTATTGACCTCTTTCAGTCTTTATCCATGTTCTTGAGAAATGGCCACTAAGCTAATTTTAAACATTCCCATTCTGTCGAACAAAAAAATAAAAGCTATGTCTGAGGCATTGATAAAGAATCAATAGGCAATTTATTTTAGTTCTTGCTCCAAATCTGTCACCAATCTTTTATAAACATGATTTGAGTGCTTTTGTTTCTTTGGTGGCCAAGGATAGTATCTGGTACCTAATACATGATCAATACATACTTGATACAGAAGTAAATAATAGTAATGCCATTGGCGGACACTATTAGACTATCAAGGTCCTCTGGGCAGAGGGAAACCTTAAGTCTATCTGCAGACATGATTTAGCATAGCCATGATGTACCCCAGATTCATATCTCAAAGAGATATAAGCATGATTACAAAAACGATGGCAATAGGTCAAACTAGAGAGAGGACATTAAACTTATGAGACTGACCAGATGGCAGAATGCAATTCAATCTGGTTTGAGACATGTAACCCTTTTACTGTGTGCTGAACACGACTTAAAGAAGCCATGTACGATCTGACCTAATCTATTGCATTGTGTGAAACGCTGTGTGCTGTGCTTGGATTTGCTGCATATTCTCCCAAATTTCCTGCATCCTTTCTGTTGTGTCACTGTAGCTTATCTGACAATGGCGAATAATGAAGCAATAATTAAGTAAATCTATAATTTCTCATAAATTCAGTAAATTCTGGAATGAATGGAAAGAAACTGAGCTAAAAAGTGGAAAATAACAGCATCTTTGAGTTCTTTGAAGCTTGAATTCTTTTAAGTTATGTAATACATTCAATACTCTTTTTCCTTTAAGAAGTAGGTGAAAGTCATTTTCCTTCTGCATGTCAGCTGTTACATGTGGAAAGCTATGGGGAAGGGAATTATTTGCAGTTAGAGAAGTGTGTTATCTTCTAATGCTAATATTTATTAACTATTCCTTTCCTAGCCTTGTTCATTAGTTTGTTTATTAGGATTTACTTAGGAAGCTTCTCTTTTATGGAAGTTTTACAAGCTTTGGTTTGGCCTTTTGCTATACATCCACTAACTTTAAATGTTAAGGTTCACAAAAACTATTTAAGTTTATAATTTATGGCTTTCACTTTTCTGTCAACTCTTCTTTACATAACTAGGAAGGTACTTCGACTTTAGAGCAGAAAAACCAGTATGGCCTAATCTGATATATTCTATTACTAAATTGTAAAATACTTGGGAATTTATTTTGTGAAATAGTTTTTTTTAAACATGCATTAAATTACATTTACATTAAATACATATTTCTTTTGTTTTATGTAAACAGAGTAATTCTGCATTAAAATAAAATTTGAAATCTTATTCAAAATACATAATTTTTAAGAAGTTTTAATCAGTTAATATAAATTGGAAAGTGTATAGATTTAACTAGTTTCATTGTTTGTCTTTATTTAGTACATCAAGGAAATACACTGGATCTAAAGTTGAAGCTTTTCTACTCAAGCAGGAAAGCAGTTCACTTCCAAGAATAGTGGAAAAGACAATTGCTAGAGAGAACTATTGCCAAGTGAATAAATAAATAAGAAAGAAACAAACAAAGAAAGAAAGAAAAAGAAAGCAAGTAAGTCATGCTAAGTGGTATTTTCAGTGGATCACCAGATATATTTTTATCCTGACTTCAGAAATGACCTTTGTATAATTTAAATTTAACTTCTCCAGTAAATTTCAAGTGAATATATTTAAATTAAAAACTAAAAAAAATTCTGCAAACCAAAATTAAGTTCAGGCTTCATCTCCTGTATTCATTGAAGTAGACTGCAGTTGAAAAATCCAGTTAGAAGAAGACTGCTTAATTTTATCAATATAGACACAAATTTAATGCTATCTGTATTGATGAAAACATTCTGATGTAATAGCTGTTATGATTCTAATCAAATTACATACTTCTGTGTAATTCCTCATGGCCATAAATTTGTATACTGCAGTTAGAATCTAACAATAAATCTCTTTCCACAGTTGTGGTCCTGCCTATATAGTCCTTTCTCATGATGATATGCTTTTTTTTTTTTTTTTGTCCTTTCTCATGATGATATGCTCTTTTTTGTTGTTGTTGTTGTTGTTGTTGTTGTGCTAGGGATTCAACCTAAGGCTTTCTGTATGCCAAGCAAAAGTTACCCTAGTGCACTCTACCCCCAGCCCTCTTTTTCATGACTTTGGTCTCTATGAATTGCAGGGAAAGATCTGGGGTTTGAGTGAGAGAGATATTTTGATTTAGCTGATGAATTCTTGACTATTGGTATGTATTGGGTATGCTATGTCCCCCCAAGTCCTCATACTTTTGATGTGATCAGTTTGTTGTCTAGGCCAGGATTGATGATGTGAGTGCTATACCCGCCCAGGGGTGGAGCTGAGATACAGTGTAAGGGAGGTGGATCTTCTGCTTGCTTGCTTCCGCCCTCTCTCTCGCACACACACACTCTCACTCTCTCACCAGAGCCTTGCTGCTTGCAGCCACCATGAATAGCAGCCCCGCCATGCCATGCTGCCTTGCAGCCAGCTGAGTAGGGACTGACACTCCCAAGAAACTGTAAGAATAAATCTTTCCTTTCCTGATTTTGGGCGTCAGGTATTTTGTCTTGGCAATGAGTGAAAAGCAACTAAGACAGAATTTGGTACCAAGAGTGGGGTCATTGCCGTGACTATTCCTGACCATGTGGTTTAAGAGCCTTTGGAAATGGCTTGCAGGGAAAGTTTGGAAAGGTTCGAAGATATCATCTACATGCATAGAGCTGGAACATCTTAGGTTGTTCTGTCTGGGAGATTCTGGTCAGAGCCCAGGAGACCAGAAGGCTGATAGAAAGCCTGCCAGTAAAGACCAGGCTCGGGAGGTTTCTGCTGGGAAGAAGGATAATATTGGGTGTTGGATTCCACACGATGTGTGTTACGGCTTGGCAGAAAGTTTGTCTGCATTCTGCCCATGCCCGGAGACTTTGTCTGAGACTGAGATTAAGGGCTATGGATTTATTAATCTTGCAGAAGAAATCTCCAGGCAACCAAATATTGAAATGGTGGCCTGGCTTTTGTTGGAGGCTCTTAGCCAGATTTATGTTGTGGATAAAGAGCAAGGAGCCCAGCATGGCGATTTAAAACCTTGTGAGTTTGGCCAGGAAGCTGTGGACTTTAAAGATGGAGCTGAGCCTTGATTGCTGAGATGGAATAAAAGAATAAAAAAGATGGCCTGAGCTGGGCATGGAGGTGCATGCCTTTAATCCCAGCACTCGGCAGGCTGAGGTAGGAGGAGCATTGTGAGTTCGAGGCCGGCTTGGGCTACAACATGAGCACAAGGCCGACCTGAGTTACATGGTGTGACCTTGTCTCAAAAAACCAGGGCTGGGAGTTTGACTCAGTGACTTAAGCACCTATCTGACAAGGAGCGAGGTTGTGAGTTCAATCCCCGGTGCCGCAAAAAAAAAAAAAAAAAAAAAAAAAAAAAAAAAAAGATGGCTTGGGGGCATCCCGGGAAGCAGCAGGCCTGCACCCTTTGCAGCCTCAGGACTTCAAAAGTGAAAGAGTTTGCTTGGAGGAAAAAGCTGCAGAGTGCCCTGTCCCAGAGTGGTGACAAAAAGCCACAGAGTGCCCTGTCCCAGAGTGGCAACAAAAAGCCACAGAGTGCCTTGTCCCATAGTGGTGACAGAGACCACACCATGTCCCAGAATGGAGGCAGCCACACCAGATTCCAGAATGGCTGTGGCATAGAGAAGCTGTTCCTCACAATCAGGTTCAGATAGCTCAGTAATCCAGATAGTTGACCCCTACAGCGAAGAGAGAGGAAAGTCTGGCTACTGCTCCAGCCTGCAGCAGACCTTGACAGCATCCATGTGGCGCTGGTTTTAAGTACAAGAAAAGGCTAAGGCAACTTCCGCCTCACCTGCAGAGAGCAATGTGTAAAGATGTAAGGGTGAAGCCAAGGAACATGGATCGTCCAAGGAAAGCTATGGAAGTTAAGACCCTGAAGGTGCCACAGGGGTGGAGTCACTCAAGCCTGTTGGAGATTGTAACCAGGTTGCTTCAGATGCTGAGCAGAGAACTCCAGGACTTAATGTTTGCCCTGCTGGATTTTGGAATTGCTTTGGTTCCAATGCATTGTATTCCCCTGTTTGTAACTTTTGGAATGGTAATGTTTAACTTGTGCCTTTATGTATTGGAAGTGTTTAATCTCATTTTTGTTTGTACAGGGGGTTACAGAAAAGAGTTTGCCATAGATCTCAAAGGAGATTTGGGACTTGGACTTTTCAGCAATGCTGAAACTGTTAGGACTTTGGCAACTCTTAGAGATGGACTAAATGTCTTTTGTATTAAGAATGTACATGAGTCTTTGGGGTTCAGGGGTGGAATGTATTGGGTATGCTATGTCCCCCCAAGTCCTCATACTTTTGATGGGGCTAGGTCTAGTGCTTGTGATCAGTTTGTTGTCTAGGCCGGGATTGATGATGGGAGTGCTACACCCGCCCAGGCATGGAGCTGAGATACAGTGTAAGGGAGGCTGGTCTTCCACTTGCTTGCTTCCACCCTCTCTCTCACGCACACGCACTCTCGTTCTCTCGCCAGTGCCTTGCTGCTTGCGGCCACCACGAACGGTGGCCCCGCCATGCCACGCTGCCTTGCAGCCAGCTAAGTATGGATTGAAACTCCCGAGAAACTGTAAGAATAAACCTTTCCTTCCTTAATTTTGGGCATCAGGTGTTTTGTCTCAGCAATGAGTGAAAAGTAACTAAGATATGGTACAATCTTGATTCCCTGTTTCATCTCTGATTTAGAAAATCATGTCTGTTTTTGGTACTGGCTTTTCATCCTCCTTGGTTAATTTAATTTTAATAATATCTGTAATTCATCTTCTTCTTCGATGAGTGGAATTTGTCATCTATTAGAAGTCCGTCTTGCTTCTGATCTTCAGTACTTGATACACTTGAAATATTTTTGTAATATTTTCTGTAAGTTATTTGCTCATCTATTCTATCTTTTCTGTTACTATGATTTTTATGTCAATTTTGTTATTATTAAAGAATATTAAATAATGTAGTATTTCTCATTATCTTTTGTACCATATCGCTAACATATACCTGGCCTTTTGTTAAATTCACATAAAAATTTTAGAAATATTTATTTTTTAAATGTAGTAATAAGAGCAAGTTACAAGATAACCATGTACCTGAGAAATACAGTTTTGATTCATTTTTTATTTTCTATTTATTAAAAGAACAAAAAATTAGAAACAGCAATGTTATGTATTATCATAAACATTTGTCAATAGAGATGATTAACACAGAGAAACCCCTTGCTCTGTCTTCTCTGTCTCAGTCATCACTTGCTCTGTCTCTCATCTTGTCTCTCTCTCCAAACACATATATTTCTTTCTTTTGCAAAGTGCAGCAATGTTTTCTTGTGCCCTGAAGCCCTCGGAATTTTCTTTCAGCTTGGATGAGCAGTGTGCCATGAATGTGATGGGAATATTTGCAAGGTTAGGGTGGAGATTTGAGGACTCCTTGATTTTATATCTTGAAACTCTATCAAGTCATCTTTATGACATGCAGGCTAATTCTAAATTTCATTTTCATGCATTTATTTGAATTTATTTAGTATATTTATTAGATGTTGCCTGTGAGCTTGACTATGTAAGATTCTGGAGAAATAATAATGAGGATAGACCAATCTTACTCCGTGCTGTAGACCTGGGAATTTACAGGGTGTACAGGGAGGTATGTGATTCAAATGATTGAAGGGAACTTTGTAGGCAAGAGCTGTCCTGCTTTCTTCTCTATTTCCCAGGACATAGACAAGTATTAGACAGCTGAGTAATTGTTGTACAGTAGATGTTCTTTGAGTGAACAGTGAGGAAAAAAGAAAAGTGTCTAATAAAAAATGTTTAAATAAAAAAAGAAGAGGCAGCATAGAAAAAGAGGAAGGAGGAGGAGGAGGAATAAGAAAGAAAAGAGGGAGAAGAAAGCTAGGCCTAGGAGGTTGCTTTTTGCCTGAGGGTTTACAGAAGACTTCCCTGAACAAGTGACACTTCAGCTGAGATCTGAGAGTTGACAAGAAGTGGTGGAGGCAGGGGAGAAACATGCTCCAGCCAGAGCGAATAGCATCTTCAAAGGCCCTGTAGCTGGAAAGGGCCTCCAACTGAAAGGCGCTTGGTTGGGCAGCACAAGTTGAGGTGAGAAGATTCTTAATGGCCACGGAGACAGATAGGAGCCCATGTCAGACCTCACTGGTTGCAAGTAGGAATTTTGTTTTTATACCAACAGCAATAAACATAAAACTTTCATTTCTTTCAGAAATCCAATGATCTGGTTATAAGTTAATGTTATGTAATATACTATTATTCACTTATTTACTAATTTATTCACATTTACTAAAGAATGTGATGAATATTATACATTATGAATGCTTCAGCTTATGGAAATATTCTCAACCGTTAAATATTCGAAAACAGGGATTATAAAGGAAGACATTAGAAAAGAGAGTAGGAACTAAATTCTATTAATATTAATGCAATTTGCCTTTCAGATTGCCTCAAACTGTTCATTAATATTGAACAGAAACTCTAAATTCCTCTTCTTACACATATTTTTAAATAACAGGATACAGTATATATAGAGCAACTCATTTGCAAGAATAAGTACGTTTGTGGAATGCTACACATTTTGGAAGAGAAAAGCATTTTTCAGATTCCACTTTTTGCTTCACCTTCATTATAACAGTCCTGATGAAAACATGATCAGTCCCACAGGTGACTGTTGCTTTTACAGTCACAGGGACACAGTAAATCTGTAGACAACCTGCTACATGTCAGCTGTCCCTGTTCCTGGTACATCTCTTTATTGATTCCATCTCTCTCTGCAGGCATTGGATACCTCTCTCTTGCTTTGCTATTCTGCTTTCTCGGATGTTGCTACACTCCACTCCTGAAGCAGTTACCCATGCATCTACTTTCTTGTGTTTGCTACTAATCTGCAGGCTCCTGAAGGACCGACATGCTCACACCTGTGTATTGTCACTTAGTTCTGTGATTTATGGCAGATTTTAAAACCTTATATAATCTTTGTTTCATTATCTGAAAAGTAATAACAACAAAAATACTTCTGCAGAACATCTGTACACCAGCTACTGTGTCTGCTCCTCACACATCATTGTGTGGTAGATGGTGGTATCACTTCCATTTTAAGGATGGGAAAATCTGATGTCCTGAAAAATGAATGAATCCACCCAAGATTATTTAACTAATAAGTGGTAGATATAAGCAAGGTAGCTGGCACAAGGTCTGAACTCCTAATAGCTCTGTTGTTACTTGTCTTTGCTATTGTGTTGTCATAAGAATTCTTTCTTTTGCTATGCTTTTGTGAGGGTCAAGTGAGATAATTTTTGTGAAAAACTTCATACAGAACTAGGAACAAATCTCCCTATAACTATGATTTATATTTAATTTGCAGTTAAATTTAATTTCTCCCATGTTCAGAAAAAAACAGGGAATTAATACAATATTTTTCCCTGATCTGTACCTTTTGCTCTTATTTCAGAATTTTAATCTTAGCACAGTTAAATAAATGGAAAGCTATATCCAGCATTATTGCATCATGTTTTGTTTTTCTATACTGCCCTGTGCTGTTTCTATGATTGAAAACTATGTTCTATATAAATCTAAGTTTCCCTTTGAGTGGATTACAAGTGGAACTGACTTTTCCAATTACCTACTCTATTGACCTGGGACAAAAAAGGTTAAAGTTCCCACCTAATATATGATCATTAAAGCTTTTCATGTAGCTTTTCAGACAAGGCAGTCTGGGAAATCCCTGAGACAACATCACAGTTGGTGCCAGACTGATAAAACATTTAGCATTTGTCAGTTACAGGAGGAGACATGTTGATGTATTGATTAGATGTAATACTTCTCTTGGACAAAATGGAAAGAATTAACATTTTTAAAATCAGATAATACAAGATATATTTAAATTTTGATAAAGACTTCTTTAAAGAGTACCGGAGCTTTGAAATACATACAGATGTGTATGTTTGGGAAACTTGCATTGAACAAACTTTTACATTATCACTTTGCTAGTTTTATGGTTAATAATTCCACAAAGGATGATTTTTAATGCTTTGTCTTGGTTAAGGTAAGTAAGAAAAGTTTTCAGAAACAAATATCACTTACATAGAAAATCAACTTTTTAGCTACCTTTTCAGTTTTGTGACACAGCCCTTCTTTTGACAATTTCTGAAATGTTGCAAAAACAAACAGTGAGTAAATCCAATAATTGTTCTCCAAGATTTTGGTCTCAGTTGAAATCAATCATGTGGGCCATTTATCTCCTCTTTTGCTCTCCCTCCCCCCATCAGGCTGGTGTGGACGGGTTATTTGAATGGCTTCATGCACATGTGTTTCAGTTTGGGGATCCTTAGCCATAATTGAGGAAAGATTGATTTTCTTTAAGAACAGATACACGTATGCCTGAGGAACTTTGGACAACAATGACTTATGTGAAATTCCATCTTTTAAATATTTTACATAGTTAAAACTGTGAAATTATGCATCAGTATTCAGAAAGAAAATATCACATAGTGTATTTCATAGTTCAGATTGGCATGTTACTCCACATAGTATTGCAATGCACTGCTCCACTCTTACCATACTTAGAAAATTACTACAGACATTATGCTGCATTCTATTACCTTATATAAGAACAAAGCCCTTAATGACTTTTCATTCTTAACTTGCCCTTTGATATATGTAAACTACGTTTGATTTCTTATTTTCTCTTATGGGAACAAAAAGAAATTTGTGCTTTTGTTTGTGTCTGAAACTTCAAACTATATGATTTCAATATTTATAGAGATGGTGCAAATTAAAGCTTAATTCCAACTATCCAATGGAACTATTGCTGCTTTCTTTCTGTCTCTCTCTCTGCCTTTTAATCTATTCTCTGTTAGAGAGGAAATTGAGGTACAGAACAATTAGAAAAGTATTTAAAACCACATATCTAGACCTGTTAGAAGCAAGATAAAATCAGTTACAGAAACTAGAGAGATGTCTATATGTTATTTAGGCATAATATTCATTTATGTAACAGACTACATGATCATTTATTTTCATGTCAAATGAAAAATTTCTTTTTATGACTTTAGAGAGAGGGCTTGAAAGAAGAACAACATATTTTGGAATTTTTTCCTTACAATTAAATATTTAATTATTGTTAACATAATCAGTTGAACTCAAGGAAAATACAAATCAGAGCATTTACCTGATGTTCGTATGTCTTCATTTAAGATACGTATTTGGAAGTCAGGCGTGGTGGCACATACCTGTAGTCCCAGCACTTGAGAGGCTGAGGCAGGAGTTCGAGACCAGCCTGAACTGCACAGTGAGACCCTGTCTCAAAAAAAAAAAACAAAAAAAACAAAAAAAAAAACAACAACAAAAACCATATTTGGTACCTTCTCAGTTATGGAAACTAGAGAGATGTCTATATGTTAATTAGGCATAATATTTAATTATGTAACAGACTACATGATTATTTGTTTTCATTTTGAATGATAAAATCTCTTTTTATGACCTTAGAGGGCTTGAAAGAAGGACAACATATTTTGGAATATTTAAAAAGTTTTTTAAACCACAGATCTCAGTGTCTTGCATGTTATATTGCTATGAAATATTTTCTGGTAAAGTCACATAATATGTACCTGTTAATGTTAGTTTTGTATCCGTATGTTAACATTAGACAGTGCAGATACCCAGAGGAACTGCCTATATGCTAAAGTAGTGGTGAGTCATGAATCGTCTTAACTCTGATCTCATCTGGACTAGTCTTATCATAAACCAGTGGGAAGCAGAGATTGTGAGGCCCTTCCCATACTCATTCAGACAAACAAGTCTGCTTTCTTGGCGTTGCTAATGCCCAGATAAGCATTGTTGGTGGAAGCTTGGGGCTTTACTGTGCTTTCTGGTGAAAAATACAGCAATGAGTTACACCCAACATTCACTTCTAGTGACCTCAAGATATTCAGCTTTCAGTTGTTGGTGGAGTTAAGATTCGACCTAGATCCTGGATCACTTTACATTTTTATTCTAATAAGAATTTTTAATTTTAATATTCTAATTAGAACAGATAAAAAGAATCTGAGGCAACTCAAATAACTCAGGACTTTAATTTCAATTCCACAATGTTCCAAATTCCCAGTTATTTCAGAGTTATCAATGATCCCAAGCATCAGACGTGGGGATTGTTACCCAGAAATGTGAAATTATTTAGTCTTTATAAACCATTCTGATATAGATATTCAGTTTCACTGTACATGTTTACAATGCTTTTCTTTTGCAATTGGAGGAGACACTGGATCTTGGTATAGACTCAAGCACAAATTTTATAGGATGTCAGACAAAATGATTTTTTATTGAGGAAGGGTCAAACAAGTTGTGTTTTTTGTTGTGTCACACTATACAATATAAGGACCATGTTATAAAAATTCAGGGCTCCCACAAGAAGGCAAAGGCTAAGAATAGTGATTTAAGACTACATTATCCTGTTTCTAATTCCTTCTCTTTCTTCCTGCGGAAATGTAATTGCAGAAGCTGAGAGAAGGGATTGGAGTGTGGGCTTCCATATCTGTCTTGGAGAGAGTCATAAAGTCTGTTTTATGAGTCTCTCTCTAGCTTCGTTCTACTTTTCCAAATTAAAGGAGACAGTATGACAATCTTACCAATCTCTGCCCTTACATCTTAATTTACAAACTCAGCAGCAATATCAGTACTTAGTTTAAGTGACTCAGAGAAAACAGTATTGAACTTAATGATTTATCCATGGAAATTCAGTACAATATCATTTGAATTGAAATCAAAGCCATTTTTTTCCCAAAAAAGAAAATCACAAAATGAGTACTTTTAAACTGGGTGCATTTCAGTTTTATAAAAGAACATTGTAGGGTGTTGACAATGTACAGAACCAAGTGAAAGGAACTCTGAAATTACTACATCAATTTATTTTAGACTACATTTTACTTGGAGTATTGTCATAAAGACAGTACCAGGGTTTCTTAATATTCTTGTCATGATGAAAGTGTGATGTGATAGCACAAAACCTGGTAGGAAATTTGAAATTTATTATTTCTGCTTAGGATTTAACAGAAAGTTTTTAGGATGTGGGGCTTTACCTACTTCTATAATTTCAAGAGTTAAAGTATTTTTGTTTCTTAGCATATGTCATGTAAAGGGATTATATGAACTTGTCCGAAGAACTTTGACCAATTGTAGTTGAAACAAATGGACTCTTCACAAATAAAGTCCCCCTTACCTGCACAGACTTTGTCAGAGAGCTGAGACTAAATCTCTTCCAACAGGGTCCCTTGATTGTGGCTTCAAAGGACCACCCACTTCTGGGGGTGAGAGGCTAATTCTGTCTCCCTGTCAGGCCCACTTTAGACCTTACAAAAACAAGCATTTCATCTAAACCTTCTCAAACTAGACAGCATTCATTAGGAAGAATAGTTCTAACATTTGAAACAGACACAGGATTAAACCTTTATACTATTTAACTGGGAAGAAAGATCAGAATTTATAGTTTATCTCACTGAAAACCCTTCAATGAGGAAAAAAAATGTGTGTGAACTTTAACTATAACGATTGTATGGTTAATGATATGCCATTGATCATCTGAAGAGAAAAGTAATATCCTTTGACATATAAATCTTTATGCAGTTGTTATGGAATCTAAATCTATTCCTTTGCTGTAGTGAAACATTACTAATGAAAACCAAAAATACATTAACCCGCAAAAAGAAATGAAATTTATGGCACAACTTTGCAAATCACAGTTAATTGAGTCACAAATGAAACTTCAAATAAAGGAAATAATGTGGTAATTGGGCCCTCATCTTATATAATACACTTGTTGGCATACATTATGGGCTCGCTATCTTTTAAAAGTATTAAATCATTGTACAAGAACATTGCCAAAAAACTCTTCATTTCCTTTTAGTGACTTCTTATTGCCCTTAGTGGAAGTTTAATAGAAAAGGAAGGACATGATGCAGTTTTAATGACAGGAAACCCATGGCCTTCCAGATGAATAAATTCCATCACTTGCGGCCACAAAGCGTGCTAATTATTTCCTTCGATAAATTAAAAGCTGTAAAAGTCCAAAGTATATAAGCATGTGGTTTACAGTTATAATCTACCTTGTCTGCATTATTGAAAGTTTATATTAACCCCATTATTTAATAAGCATTACTTTTTTATTCTAACAAATCGTATAGAAATGATGTGTTAAACTTTTACTGATGAATGATTAAGCCAGCCAGTTTTTGTGCTATAACTTTTAGGATGCTAAAATCAAATGTTAATCTATTCCCATAACACTAAACTTTGAGGATGAGGGTAATTTATAATTGTGAAGTGATGAAACAAAATCAAGAGCCATTATCTACAACATGTAAAAAAGACTTTGAATAGTATGCTTGATTTTGTATTATTTTAAATACCAATTAAATAATTTGGAAATGAAATATAACAGTTCAATCATTGAACTAAATTTATTATGTGCCTGTAGGAATTAATGTTATATGTATGTTCTGCAGGAATTAATTTATTTATTTCACAATATTTATTTAATGTGTACCATGTGTTCTGAGAATACACCAGTAGTTAAAATAGACTCCATCCTTGTCTTAATAAAACTTACATGTAGTGTGGTTAAGCCATCAATCTAGTGATTCTATCATTATAAACCTGGGAATGTGATAGGAGGTTTACAGTTTGGAGAAAGCTTACTGATCAGTAGTACAGTAGAGCTGTCATAGTCATAGACATTTGATTTCTCCGCTGTGGGCCCAAGAAGCCTAAGAAACAGCACATGGTAGCTGAAGGCCATGACGGAGGAGGAAAGCTGCTTACCTCATGGTAACCAGGAAACACCGAGGGAAGGAAAGAGCCAGAGAGGAAGACTGGAGGAGGGGAGGACCTGATACACCCCCTGGTGAAGCGCTTCCTCCAGCCGGGCCCCACCTCCTAATAGCTCATTCAGTTATGAACTCACTAACGAATTAATCTATTGATGGAGTTAGGGTCCTAAGAGTTCAGCACCTCCTTAGAGCCCCATCTCTGAACACTGCTGCACTGAATATAATCTGAGTCTTTTGGGGGGACACTTTATATTTAAATGGTAACAATTGTGTACACGGGCTTTGTCTTCTCTTTCCTAAAGATGGAAGCTTGCACCAGGCCGTGTGCAGCCTGGAGCTCCCGGCTGCATTTCACTCCCGACCTGCTCGGGTGAGCATCCACAGCCAGAGCGCGAGCCTCACAGCACCTGACCGAGCCCAGCGCAAGTGCAGAGGGGATGGGATGGTGAAGGGACGGGTAGAAGTCAGGTGACGCAACGCTTTACCATTTTGTGCCAAATGAAGAAGCATGGCTTCTACTAAGATTCTTCACATTAAATGAACCAAATTCACAGCTTTAATTTTGCATAATTTCTAATAGTTTTCAAATTTGCAGTAGCTTATCAACCAAGTCAAATAAAATGCCTTGTGATAGTCACCCTCTTATATGTTTTGTCTTTCTTTCTTTAATTCAATAATGCTCTCTTGTACTCTCAATTGCTTATTCTAACTCGAGGATGGCAAAAAGGAAAAAGACATTCAGGGTGATTAATTTATCAGACATGTATGTGCAATTAATAATAATACTTTACATGCAGATACTGTGGTTCTGTTAGAATTTAAATTCTTCTGAACTTAAATATTTTGTGGTAATAATTCTATTTTTAGTATAAAATAAGAGTATCCTCCATTATGTCTTTGAAACCACTACTTACACTAAAACAGGAACTTAATTTAGGATGAATCAACACAAAAATCAAATATAAATGTCAAGTTATAATTAATCGTGAGACATCAATCAAACTATTGACTAAACTTCAATGGAAGAATCCTGTTGAAGATTTTTAAAATTCAGGAAGAAAGGAAAGAAAAAACAGGATAGTAACTAGTTGTATTATAATTTACATTTTGACAAGAAAATTTAAACTTTTACATAAGAGTTGTAATGTAAATAGATAATAGTTTTATTTCATTGCTTTATCCTTTATAAAAGTTTTGTTTTTTGTTTTGTTTTGTTTCGTGGCACTGGTGATCAAAACCAGGGCCTCTCCCATGCTAAGCAGGTACTCTGTCACTGAGATAGAACCTTGGTCCCATATTTGAAGATTTATTCAAAATTTGTGTTTTTTAAGCTAAGTACTGTGAGAAGGGTTTAAGATACCCAATGAATGCATCTTATGCCCTTTCCACAAGTGGCTTATTCACCTAGGGAAGATGCTTAGTCATATACAAGGTATTTGAGAGGGAGAGACCTCTGATCAGTGAAGTGCCTAACTCAAGGGATCCAGGAAGACATCTGGGCAGAGACTGTCAAGAGCTTTGGAGCCAGCCTGACAAAAACTGAAGAAATGAGATCTTCCAACTGAGAAGAACAGCAGAGAATAAAAAGTACGTTATTAAAGCAAGAGCTGAGACCAGAGAATTAGAAGACACAAGATTAAGGGAAGCTTAAAGGTCAAGAAGTTTGGATTTAATCTTCTTCATGACAGGCATCTATTGAAGAATCTCGCTTGAAAGCTAAGGATGTGAGAGATGATATCTCCTCAATCAAGGGTGACTGCTAGACTTCCAGCTTCCATAATGGAATAGACTGGAAAAATGAGAAGCAATGGATATTGAAAGACCAAGGAATTCATAAATTCAGTTGGGAGAAATGAAGGTGCAAAAGAGAATTTCAATAACTACAGACTTTGCATAAAATGGCACTTGGTGAACTCATCATTGTCAAGGGCATGTTAGCAAATCTCTGTAAATCTCCCTTTAGCAGTTTTTTGCTATGGTCCAAGACAAACCCTTCCTGACATTTACAGTGCGTTTTTTATTATTTTATCCCCACACTTTTGTCTTTGTAATTTCAGTGGCTCACTAATCCTATCCGAGTCCCACATACCTCAATTCTAAATAAACCTAATTCTTTTAACTTCTACTGAAGGATCTTATTTTGCAAACCATGAATCATTTTGCTGCTTCTTTTAGGAACACATCCAGGGAGTCCACACCTCATTTTTAAGGCCTTAACTCAGACACATTTCTCCATAACTGTGCCTCGCATGCAGTAGGTGTTTGATAAGTTTTTTTTCAAAGTGATAAAATCCTGAGGATGGTGGGAAGACTGTCTAGTAACTCCCACATGGTGGAATCCTATTTACTTCACTTTATTATCAACCTATTTTCAAACATTATTATGGAATTGATGATTCATATATGATTCTTGGTAATGCTGTCTTCTGTTTATGTTGTATTTGCTTGTAACCAGGGCTTTATCATCATTTTCCTACAGTTTGCTCTTCCTTGATTACATTTTTAGTCCTCATTATTTCTGTTTATTTTTCGAGGTCATTTAAAAGTATAATTATCTTCCCTACATTGCTAAGCTTCCAACTGAGCTTGGTGCTACTTGTAACTTAATGAGCTCCTCCCAAATTCATCCATGTCATTAAAAATATTATTAAATATTTCTACCCTGAAGTGATTCCTTTGAGAAAGCATCCACATCCTCCAAATTGATATTGCATTGCTAATATGTGACTCTTCTTAAATTTTTTCTAGCAAATTTTGTTCTTTAGTAGCAAAAGTATTTAAAAATAGCCAATAAAACAATAATAAATGTCTCTGTACAATTATGCTTTACAAAACCTTCCCTCCAGCCCTGATGACTTAATTTGCTAATTACAGAACTCTGTGAAACAGAAAGAACTTTTTATATTCCAATTACAAAGGTGTGAAGCAGATACTGAAATTAAATTAAATAGGGTCCCTTAGGCAGAATTAGTAAAACCAGTTCTTAAATACATATTTTCTGGCTTAAAAGTTAACGTCCTTGCTACACTATCATGTTGAACCACTTTGTTTTTATACTAATAGCTTAAGATCAAGTTGAAAACTTTATTAAGAAATTGTGACAACTTCACTGCAATGTTGATTCTACCTCTCTTTCACTGCCAAATGCATAACTGATTTGCATAACATACTTCAATTCAACATGTGTTGACTGCAGACTGTGTGTAAGGTACTGACCTACACACTGACAGGTACATAGAATAATTGTGACACTGTTCTTGAGGAAGGAGTGACCTTAATAAATGTCTGGGGGTTACACATTTTAACATAGAAACACAAAGGTAGTGGAATGGTTGCTACTTTATGTCAACTTGAGAAGTTTAGAAGTTTAACTAGGTGACTCAGCAGGGGTCCAGAGTCCTCACTTTGTAAACATCCTTATCCTGTGTAAGAGGAGGGCAGGGAGATGGTGTGAGTGTTATACCTGCCCTAGAAGTGGGAGCCTGCTTACAATATAAGGGAAAAAAAGAGGCTTGCTCTCCCCACTTTTGCTCTTGTTGCTTTTGCTATCTTCTGCCACCATGAACTGTTGCCCTCTGCCAAGTCACCTTGCCTTAGAACCAGCTGATTACAAACTGAAACCTCCACAAACTGTTAGATAAATAAACCTTCCTTAATTTTGAGTGTCAGGTATTTTGTCTCAACAATGAGAGGAAAGTAACCAAGACAGGTAGTAAAAAATAATAAAAATTTTATAGTGTTATCTAGCACCTATCCACCTGTTATTTTAAATTTCCATTCATTGTTTAAGATAATAACTTACTTTTTGAAGACAGATTCTATGTAGTCTACATTTGAATCTTCAATCATACCTAATAATTCCTGGACAAATAATATAGATTTTTCAAATATTTGTCAGTTTTGCTGGTTGAACTTTTCTTGTGTTTTTATTGAACCCTTCCTATGTGTCCATTGCTGTCCCGGGTTTAATGTGGAATACGTAGTTTTGTTTCTTTTAAATGGGACTGTAATACACAGAGAACATTGGCAAAGTCTTAAGACTGTCCCTGACTAGAACAGAGTCCACTAGAGTACCAGATTCTGATATGCGTAAAGGAAATAAGCTTGGAGAAATAAGATTGTTCCATATTTTTGAAAACTTTGAAAGTCAAGCAAAAAAGAAGATGTGGTAAAGAGGAAGTATGATTTCAACTCTAAATTAAACAGTTATCATGGATAATGATAAGGATAAGAAGAAATGTTAATTGTGTCATCAATTGTTTTTATTATATGGTAATTTAATTGAGACATCAATTGGCCCACTTACTCACTTGATTAAAATTGTACAGAGGAAATTACATATAAGAAATTTGAGAGTTTTGTTTTTGTTTTTGTTTTGGTGGCACCAGGGATCAAACTCACAACCTCACACCTGCCAGAGAGGCACTTAAGCCACTGAGCCAAACTCCCAGCCCTAGTTTTTCTGAGGCAGGGTCTCACTATGTAGCTCAAGCCGGCCTTGGGCGTGCATTGTAGCCCAAGCTGACCTTGAACTCACAATGCTCCTCCTACCTTCAGCCTCCCAAGTGCTGGGATTAAAGGCATGTGCCACCATGCCCAGCTAGAAATTTGGGTTTTATAGACAATGTAAAAAACCAAAGATAGACGAGGGCCTGAGAAACTGCCAAACTGTGATACATAAGAGTCTCATATATCCTGATATTTAAGAATATGTACCAGTACAGCATATTGTTTATGCCATAAAGTAACATATCATATATTTAGAAAATATTTGATGATCTCATTACTGTATTAATGATAGAATTAGAGTTTTTTATGATATTGAACAAGGCCATCCATGGGAATATTCATGGTTGATTAGGTTTACTTCATGATGTGCTATTCTCAAAAGATTTGCTTATTCTAAAGGTTCTGCCACCATAGCTTACAAATGAATACATAGTTTTATTATCACAGAATGTAGTAAACTCATGAAGATTAAATCTGAGAATATTTATATCTACTGAAGTGAGAAATAGGTCTTATTTATAGAGAGGATCCTGAGAAGTAGTTTAAAATATTTGGATATGAAAGATCAAATAAAGTAGACTTACTGGAAGCAGGAATTGAACACAATCATTATGTTTGACAATTGCGGGATAAACGTTATTGAAGTGGCAGAGTCAGAGAGAGAAGACCATCATGGTGGTTCGGTCAGGAGATGATTACTGTATACATTAATGACTGAAACGTGATGAAGGACTGGAAAGCTTAGAGTCTGGAAATACTAGCGAGCAGTATGGGAGGACACTTCTGCTTAGATGAGAGGGCAAGGGAGGAGGGGTCTGGGTTGTGCTTTAAGATTTGGCATCATGGCCTTTTAGTGGGTGGTGAGAAAAATCTAGCTGGAGAGTTACGATTGACAGAATAAAAATGTTTACATCAAGCACCAGGTAATACCCATATTATTTTACAAAACTTTTATGAGGGTAGTGTGTACAAGAACATTTTTGAGTACCTATAGTGTGTCCAACCATATCCAGTAGGTGCAGGTTTGAATCCATCTGGTTGACTACAGTTATCCATTAGGTGAATGGCCCAGATCGGCCCACAGTACAAGGTCCTGCAAGCATGCTGATTCCAAAGGAGGGAATGAGGATCAGGAACTGAGAGAAGCATGCTTATCTTTGTCTTTTAAACCTGCTTATTGAATAAATCAGTCTTTTTTTGTGAATTGTAGATATGAAGAAAGAGTAGATTTTTTCCTAGGCAAAGCTTATCCATTCAGGGTTAAAAGGAATAGAGGAGTATATTCTCTTTTAATTGATTATCTTTACCAGATTTTTAATGACATTATTATAATTTTATTGTCATATAGACTTACTCTAAAGTGGATTAATAGTGGCAGTTTTATAAATTCAGCTATTTAGCACAACATCATAATTCTAAGGTCTCTGAGGAAGTTTTTGCTTCTGATGGACAAATAATATTTTGTGTAAGTGTAAGAAAAATGCAGCACATTCATCATTTGGCTTTCAAATTGCTGAAGATTTTTGTCAGGTCACCATTATTATTGGGAAACCAAGGTCTGTCATATGACTCAGTGGACAAAAATTGAACATAAATTTACTTTTTAAAAGTAACTTGCAATCATATGCCATGAATCCATTTTCATCTCAGTAATGTAGCACAAACCCAGGTATTGCTCATGAGCTGCAGAGCATATAAACTTCTAAACTAATAGAGCCATTTGGGTATTGGATAGGGAAAGTAAGGAAAAAAAGTAAAAACTGATTAAATGTACTAGAAGATTTCCAATTTTACAACCTGTATATAGTTTCAACTTCCTCCTCCACCTTCTTCTTTTTGATCTTTCTTTTTTTCAACTTCAAACTCAATCAGTTTCCAAATCTTATTACTTTTTTCTTAGAATCCTTCTTGATTCTGTCTCCTCCTTCTTCTTCACGATGCCTCACAGTGTAAAGATGGATTCTACTCTACCTAAATCATATTCTTGGTCTTAATCTTCTGTCTTTTCCAAATATCCCTTCCCTAAATCACAGTTTCATCATCTCCAAGGGAAATTTCTATGCGATTCCTTGCTTTGCTTAAAATGTCTTGATGAATTTCCGTTGTTGACTTCTCAAGCCTCTAATTCTGTCTCTAGAATCCTTCATAACCTTTTCCCTTTAACAGCCTACTTTTAACCACTTTTCTTGAGATTTCCAGTATAGTCAAACTTATTGTCTCTCAAGTAGACTTTATCTTTTTCTTCCTCCCTTCAAGTTTTTTAAAGCTGATATATATTGTAGCTCCCGGAATATCTCCCTGGTTGCAGCCACAGATATGCCATAAATCCTGCCTGATACAAGGGAGGATACACATTCATACATTTGTTTTAAAGTGCCTCATGCTCCCTGTATTCTTCCTTTACCTCATGCTTCTTGCATTTTTTTCCTTTCTCTATTCATCATCTTTCTCTCAACAAGACATTTAAATTTTTTTATTTTAAACAAAAGGAAAATAAGAAATCAAAACATAACAATTTCACACCAACCAACAAAGCAGTAATAATCATCAACATATTGGATATTCCTGAAAATTATTTAAGATAAAAAATATAGACATGAAACATTATCTCACAAATTATTAACACAATTGTTTTCAAATGAACATTTTGCATTAAAAAAATCTGAAGGTGACCCTGAGAAAATTATATTTCACTCAAAATTCTTTTTCTCTGTCACAACTAATTTTTTATATACATAGATTTTGTTTCAGATGACATGATACTCTACCTAGAAGATCCCAAAAATTCTAGTCGACCTGTCTTTTTGTGACAGAGCAGTATTGAGGTCTCCAATACAATTGCATTAAGGTTTATTTGATTTTTCATGTCCATTAATAATTGTTTTATATAACTGGGTGCACTGATATTTGTTGAATATATATTTATAATTATTATCTCTTCCTCTTGGATTGTTCCCTTTACCAATACATAGTTTCCTTCTATGTCTCTCTTAATCAGTCTTGGCTTAAAACTAACTTTATCTGAAAATAGAATAACTACCCCTGCTTTTTTTTTGGACTCCTGTTACATGGAGTATTGTTTTCCATCCTTTAACTTTCAGACTATGGGTATCTTTTTGAATTAAATGTGTTTCTTGTATACAGCATTTTGTTCGATCTTGCTTCTTGATCTATTTTGCCAGACTATGTCTTTTAACTGGTGAATTAAGACCATTAACATTGATGGTTGAAACTCATACGTATTAACTTATCCTTATCATGTTGTTTTCTATTTTCCTGGTGGATTCCTTCTATTGGGGTTCATGGAGCTGTAATACTTTTCATCCCTTTCTAAAATGTCCTTCAAAACAGTTTGGAGTACTGGTTTAGTGGTCAAGAATTTTCTCAACTGTTCCTTATCATGGAAGTATTTTGTTTCTCCCTCTAGTCTGAAAGATAGTTTTGTGGGATACATCAATCTGGGTTGAAAGTTGTTTTCTTTTAGAACTTGGAGTACTTCACTCCAAGCTCTCCTTGACTTGAGAGTTTGTACTGAGAAGTCCACTGTAATTCTGATGGGCTTTCCTTTATAGGTGATTTGTTTCTTTTCCCTTACAGTTTTTAAAATTTTATTCTTGTGTTGAATTTCTGGAATCTTGACTATACTATGCCTGGGAGTAGATTTTTTTTATTATTACTAATTGGAATTCTATATGCCTCACTTATTTGTATGTCAAATTCTTTTTCTCTACCAGGAAAGTTTTCTGACATGATGTCTGTAAGGATGTTTTTAATGTCACCTGTAGTATCTCCTGCTCGTTCACTGACTCCAATTAATCTTAAGTTATTTTTCTTTGCCTCATCAAGCAACTGGATTGATTTCTCATGTTCCCTTGCTAGTTTTGAAGAATTTTTCTTTTCCTGGTCAATAACTGTGAGCCTGTCTTCTATATCTGAGATCCTGTCCTCACATTGGCTTAATCTGCTCTGAATACTTTCAATAGAGTTTCTATTCTCCTGGATATCTACTCGAATCTGCTTTATGGAATCCATTTGCTTCCTATGTTGTCCTTCCATAATTTGCTGAAGCTTGTTTATTTTTTTGTCTGTATCTGCTCTAACATCACTAAGCGTGGTGTATATTTTGGTAATCTCTGTGGTTATTTGAGAGATTATTTCTGATCTCATTTTTTCCAAAGCCTCATTCAATTGCTTTGTTACCATTTCAAAGAAACCTTGTAGGGAGCTTTGGGATTTTCCAGCCTCATTGCCCCCTGGGTTTGCTTTTGGTGAACTGGGTGTCTGGGGTTATGACCTGTTTAAGTGTCTTATCATTTCTTTTCTTTTTTAGTTTAATTCCTAAATTGATACTTGTTAATTGCCTATAGTGGGCCACTTTAATGGTGGTATTAAGGACTTCCAGGTGATGAGCACTTCCCGGAGATATCTTCCAGGTATAACTGGTTCCTGGGCTCTGAGTATATTGGAAAATCCCACCTCCTCAGTTTGTCAGAGATGAGAAACCACTGCTTGTCTAGCCCAGTCCCTAGTTCCTTGGTACCACACCCCAGCTCTCTCTATGACCCCCAGTCAATCCCAGTCCTGGACCAGCAAGGCCAACAGCTATCCAGTTCAATCAAATCAGTTCTGGCTACAGTGGCATCCACGGCACCAAACATAGCCAACAAAACAGTAAACTGATCCAACCTCTGATTTACAACCCCCAACCATATAAACTGAATTTATGACCATACAACAGAATGCAAAACAATCATGTATTGTACTTAGGTTCACAAAATATCAATTCTCTCCCCAAGGGTCTAGACCCAAAATAAATTTAGTACTTAGGTTCACAAAATATCAATTCTGACCCCAAGGGTCTGAACCCAAAATGAATTTAAGAAAAAGCAAAAAAGTGGGTAAAAAGAGACTGTAAGTATGTTGGAGAACAAAGATGGATCCCACCAACTTAGGGAAACCACTGCAGAAGACTGAGGGAAAAGAAAGCCTAAAGAGACAAAAAAGAGAACAGAACAAGACCATGCCCAAAAGGAGGGCAGAAATCACACTCACACTAATAATAATAATAATAATAATAAACTAAACAAAACAAGCAATAAAAAGAGATGAAAGAAAGAATGAAAGAAAAAAAGAGTCCACTTCCGGGGTTCTCTTGGGGTTCACTATAAACAGCCTATGGAGACAGCAACCCAAATCGTGGCACTGTATCCCGACATGCCACCAACTGTTCGTGGACAGAGTAGTAGACAACCTTAGCAGGCCTGCTCTGAGAGCAGCCTCCTCGGGTTCACAGCCATCCAGGCAGTCTCCATGGGTCTGGGCCCAGTTAGGAGCAACTGCGAGAAACTGGCACCAGTTTTAGCCCCGGGTATATCTGGCCTGACTCCAGAACGGCTCCCAACTCCCGGCAATTTGCTCTCTCCCACAGGAGGACCAAGCCCTCCACACTTACCACCAGCCAGCACAGTTCTCCGCACCCACCATTCTCCTACACAGAGGAATGATTCTGCAGAGGCCCCAGGGTCGCCAGCCGCTGCCAACACTGTGGGCGTGCACCACTGGGCTCCAACAGCTCCCCTCACGTAGTGAGTCCAGCTCTGGGCGAAGGCTCCGCCAGTTACCGCCTTCTTAGTGGAATTTTTTCTTTTCACTCTCTCTGTGGGGTTCGATCCAAACTTCAGGCTCTCCCTGCATCCATGGAATCCATCTCCCTCCTTTTTATCTTCCTCAAGATGGTGTGTTCCCACATCTAGACGGTGTCTCTCAGAGAGGCTGTTTTCCCTGCATCCTATTACTCCGCCATCTTCCCGGAAGTCTGAACAAGACATTTAAATTTTTGAGATAAGACAGCAAGTGTTCCCTCTTCTTAACTATATACATTTTTTAGAGATGTACCTTGCATAGATATTTTTGATTGATTACAATGAAAAAGAATCTCTTTTGGATTTTTATTGGTGCAAATGAGGTCATTATGATAGCCTAATTACTCAAGCATTGTCTTTCAGTTCATTTAGTTGGGAAAATGTTTTCCTGAAAGTAGTTGTCTTTTTTATTTTTGCCTTCATCAGTGTGACCTCCATCCTTCTCCACCTGACATTGGATGATCTATGTAGTCCTGTTGTTTCGTCTCCTAGGTATTTTTCATATCTCTAATCCTTTTCTGTATATCCTCATGACCACTGTCTGAGTTTGAGTTCTCATATGTTCCATCTGGAACTTTCAATACCATATTTCTTGCTGTTAGTTGTCTTCTACATCTTTATGGGAATGAACTATCATATAGAGCAGCTTTGAAAATTTCACCTTCAGCTGAAAGTTAAAAGTTCTCCATAAAGTGGGCACACAGTGGCCTAGCTTTACATATAGCGTGTCAGGTTTCATTCCTGGGTATGCAGAAAACCAAGAAGTAGATTTCTGGAGACAGAGAAGCGAACAAGCACATGTGTAGGGAGTAGGGGATGGGGAGTAATGGAACTGAAGTTAAGTAAGATATTAAAGTATGTACTATACTCAGGGAGGCTGAGGCAGGAGGACTACCATGAGTTCCAGGCCAGCCTGGGCTGCAAAGTGAGACCCTGTCTCAAAAATCTAAAAGAAAAATAAATGCAGGTACCAACTTACTCAAATAATCCCCATCATCATGTAATATTAACATGACTAATGTAATAACAAAAGTATTATTCCAAACTTTTACTTTTTACAAACTATAGTTTCATTGTTTTTCTACTTTTTTATTAGTGCAAGTTGATTATGGAATAGCTTCTGCTGGGGCGGGTATTAGGGATAGGACTCAAAGTTTTGTGCATGCTAAGCAAGCACTCTACCAGCAAGCTATCCCCCAGCCCTAGTTCCTGCTAAGTAAGAGAAAAATATAGAGATCATAAGAGAAATCATGGAGATAGGTTTTATAAAGAAGGAAATATGCATAAATAACATTATTATTTCTTTATATTTGTTATGTATTTTATCCATCCACAGGCATCAGTCAAAGTTGCTAATTAATTGAGAATACCTTGTTGCTGGCTAGCTACTGGCAAGGAGGACAGATGCAACATTCTCTAATTTCTTAGTGTCACAACTGTGGTAAACTGAAGAACTGTAAATGTTAGTAGTTGATGAAAGAATATCCTTCTGTATGATCCGCTGGGTTAGTGAGGTCTCCCTGGAACAAAACAATTATCCACACTTATCTGAAAGTTGCCACTATCATACATGGGAAGCATGCTAATATTATGTTAAGATACGTTTTGTTTTTCAGTCAATGTGAGGAAAAAGGAACAGACTAGAGATGGAACAGTTTCCTTGTGGCTCTTGGAGTTAACTGAAAGACAGATTGTTCTTTGCAGTGATGTTGTTCATGCTACTTGATTAAGGGTTTGAACATTTTTAGAAAAGTCAAATTTCAAAGGCTTATACCATTTTTAGAAAAACTAACTCTGTACTGAAACTTGACAAATTGTAGCTCAGGGTGAGACTAGATAATTACATGGGGAAAAGGAAAAAAGTAGGCACAGATAAGTCTTTGTAGGAATAGATTCACATTTAAGGATTCTTTCTTTGTTGGAGATTTTCTCCAGTAAAAAATCAAACTAAGTGTTAGACCTTAGGACTTATATGTACTAATCGTGAGATAATGTGAACACAGTAAAATTTAACCAGTGTTTTTCTGTTATGGGACAAATTACTTTTAGTTTATTTAAACAAAATACTTTCGCAGTGATTTTACTGACTTCTAATTCTTTGCAAAAAAGGATGCACCTAGAGAAATTTTAAAAGACAGGAGGAAATATAAACAAATGATAAATTCGGGGCAGGACCTTTGCTCTGGACACCTTGTTTTGTTGCAGCTGTATTTCATTTCTTTTTACTGCATTTTTAACAGTAGAGAGCTTGGCTGCTAGTTAGTGGGTTCCACTCCCCCTCTTTTTCAGGGAGAAGCAGGGCAAAGGAATTATGATGTGTGCCATATTGTAAAAGGAAACATTTGCTTAGAAATCTGTAGCTGACGTTTTTATGCAGGATCTTATGCTTTCAAGGCAATGAAAAGCTGGACAATGTTTTCCTTTTAGAGTGTGAGGAGGATCTCAAATGAAAATGGACCATATATACTGGTATCTGGTAAAAAATGGTATGTTTTGGTTCCTTTTCCCACTAGGTGCAGATTGGCCACTAATATTGTGTGATTAAGATTTTTACAGACCAGGAGTTCACCCTGTATATACTGCAGAGTTTGGACATTTAGGTTTTTCCCTTTTTGTAGAGCCTTTTAAAAGTATTTCTGATAATATTTTAGTAAAAATATGAAGAAGTGGAGTGTTCTTGGGGAATTCTGTTAATTTAGTTTTATTCATCATTAATCTATGTATTTAAATTTTGAAATTTTCTTTTTCTAAGGCTCACTAAAGAATTATATATCTTTGACAAATTCAACACCTCACTCAAGGATCCTTATAGAATTGTCCTTATGGGTTCCACAATCAGCTTTTGCCTCTGCCAGCAAAGGATTTGTAGGTAAATTTTGTTCTCTTGGTTTTTTCTTACCCTGGCTTTTTAGTTAGTAGATAAGCAAAGAACTCAGAGTATGGGACCCTCATCTGGGCTGTTTTTATGCATTCAAAAAAATGTTGTTGATGTTAGGACCAATTATCCATCTGGAATAGTTAGGGATACAATTAAAAATCATACTTTTTCATATATGATTTAAAGATTTCTATCAATTTGTAAGTTTAAAAATAAATAGTATAGGTTCTCTGATAATCAGTAGTTAGCATTAACATAGTGAACAAATGAATGTTATAAGTTTTTATGTCACGTAAGACTTTTTAACTAAAAAATACTCCTTTTCTCATTCACAAACTGATCAAATATCCTTGGTAATAATAGTTCTCACATTGAAATTTAACTCCTTTTAAGTGGGATTATTTTTTTTTCTCAGTGTCTATATCAGGCATTCATTCAAAAAGCATTTATTTTCAGCATCGTATAAAGCAAACCTACAAAGCCCTGGGAAAAATAGTAAAACGTAAGTGATCCCTCCTATCAAAGGTGTATGGTTTACTGGGATAGACAGGCATTAAGCACATTCATCTCTGCCGAAGGAATAGCAAATGTAAGTGCTACAAAGGGACAAAATGTACCAGGGTCTTTAAGAGCCAGTAATTCAGTTGTGGAGATGAAAGTGGGGAGTCAAGGAAGACTTTTCTATGGCAATGACAAGTCAGAGCTAGTTAGGGATACAATTCAAAACCAAGGTGACGACGAACTGGCCAGACAGAAGCAGCCAGGAGTGTAGTGAGTAGGAGAGTAGGACCAGGTGTGGCTGAAGATGTAGATAGGATGACACAGGCAAAATTGGGGAAGAAATGAAATTTGTCCTAAGCACTAAGACATTTCATTAAAATTTTTTTGAATGTTTACTACTACATTTGTAGCACATGGTTACATTTTTTGTGTGGAGTTGGCCCATGGGTGTCACACATTTTGATTCCTTTTTTCATCCCCTACCCATCCCCTCCATCCCCACTCCTTCCATCTGAGAAAGATCTATCTCCATACTTTCAATTATCTATCTTTTATTTTGTTCTTTTTTAAAAAAATATTTTTGAGCAAAGAGTGATCTGTGCTACATTTAAGTTCAATTGGTTTTTGGAAAAAAATTATAGGCTACCACAGTACTTCAAGTCATAAATTTTTGGTTTACTTAGAGTGTTAGCGGAAGTGAAAATATAAAAGATGAGACTGGATGGGTGCAGTATATTGTTGTGGTCTGAGTCACAGATCTTGGTAATGGTCTGGATGCAGGAATTAAGAATGAAAGAAGTAGCCAGGTGTGGTGAAGCATGCCTTTAATCCCAGCATTTGGGTGGCTGAGGCAGGAGGATCGGTGTGAGTTTGAGACTATCCTGGGCTATAAAGTGAGTTCAAGGCCAGCCTGAACTGCATAGTGAGACCCTGTCTCAAAAAATAGGGCTGGGGATTTAGCTCAGAGGCCTAAGCACCTGCCTTGTAGGTGAGAGGTTGTGAGTTCAAACTCTTGTACAAAAAAAAAAAAAAAAAAAGAATGAAACAAGTGTCATAACTGCTACAAGGATTTTAGCTAAAGGAGGTGGTTTTTAGTGTCATTTGTAGTGAAAAGGAAGACAAAAGCTGGTAAATATGGGGTAGATGATCAAGAGATTGATTTTTAAAATGTAAAACTCAGAATACCTGTAACTAATTAATGATGTCAAATATATACAGATGTCTGGATTGAACCTCAAAAATTTGACATCCCCAGCACAGTATGTTGGGAGCCACTGAAGCTGGAGATGGATCACACATATGGGATTGGAGCAGCGCCTTCCAGAGAACAAAGACTGCCTGGGGCAAGCCACATGAACAAACTGATCTAGCTCAAACAACACCAAGCCCCAGGACACTCCAAGCAATGGGTTCCTAGGTAAATGTGTGTTACATGACATTATCTTACTAAATGTATAAATTACCCCTACTGTAGTTGAGCAGTTCCTTTCCTCCCAGCTTTCTGTGTCTTGCCTTCATTTCTTCACCTTCTCAACACCCTTTGTAGTCCTCACCTCTGGAAGTTTGAGAGCTGCACAGGTCACAGCAACAATGCATAGTTTCTGAAAGCAGAGGGAATGGATAAGATGGCTTAGTACAGTATTTTTCAAGCTAGTGGGATAGGGATCCCAGGACAATTATTTAAAATATACATCCTTCAACTTTACCTCAGACCTAACAAATAAGAACTTCTAGAGTTGAGAAGTAGCAAGCAGTATTTTAATGAGCACCCGAGTTGCTTCTTATGATCAGACATATGTGAGAATACTGAGGAAGGCTAGCATGCAGACCAAGCTCAGGAAAATTGTGCCTTTTAGAGGAAAGGGAGAAAGATGAGAAGGAAGATGGTAGAACCAAGCATATATTAGAATTTATGAAGTCTGACTCAAAATTGATTTTCTCAGCCCCATCTGCTTACAGATTAAAAAAAGAGCCCCATCAAATAGCTTTATTTTATATTTCTACATTTCATATTACTTCTGAACATATCAATGTCATTATTCAATATCAATTTCTATGTGTAAGACTTTACATATATTTTACCACATCATAAGATACTAGGTAAACAGAAATTAATTTTGCTTTTCCTGCATTTAAAAGATTATCATCCTAGAATAAAACAGTGCCTAATGAACCAAATAAGCACATTTGGACCAATTCTAAAAGTTAGGGATGAGAATCCTAGCTTCAAAAATGGAAGAAACAGAAGTCTTTCTGCTGTATGGCATTTGACCATTAGAATGTGATCATTTACTATCATAAACAGCAAATGAAAGAAACCATTAGGTTTTATTATGAGTTCTGGTATTCTTTTCTGTGAATATCAGTGTTCTATTTTTATGGTATTATGGTCAATTTCATTTTCTATTGTGCTATTAGGATATCTTAGGTAAGGCTTATTTAAAACCCTTGCTTGTAGTGGAACTCAGACCACTGAAAGGGAGGAGAAAATGCATCCCTACATTTCTGTGTCTTAGCCTTAGACCTCAAGTTTACTTCAGGTTATATTTGTTAAAATCAAATCAATCTTATAGTTGTTTGTTTGCATATTTAAATTTTGAGCAAGTAATTAAATAGTATGAATATATACACTGAATATGGGATCTCTGTGTGAGTGTTTGAAATTAACTGAGTTTATTCTACTTTCTGTTGTCACTATCTAGTGTTTGTTAAGTGAAGGTGGGTTTAGCTGATCTGTGTTATGTCTATGTGACATGCATCTTCCTTCTTTTTTGGCTCTATTCTTTCTTTTCGGTCTTGACTTGTAGCACTATTAGTAAATCAGGAAGTCAGCCAGAATAAAATGAAGCCCAGGAGATTTTTTAAAACAGCATTTATTTAGGATGGTAATTCCAGTGGCAGCAAGTCCAGCACTAGCAAAGATACTTTTATTATGTAGGTCTGAATTCCTTGTCTGTCCTGCCACACATAAACCCAGAAGAAAAGAGTTAGCAGATTTATGATTTGCTCTGTCTCTGAGATGTTACTTTAAATACCCAATTCATAATTCTCTAGAGTGAAATATCACCTAATGGGAGATCAAGGGGCCACGGTGACATTAGAAGCAGAGTTGGGCTTCTGTGCACTGCATAGCTGAGCTAATTTCTACAATTAAGGATGGAGTTTTAAGTATCAGAAATATAGTCAAGAAATCTGATTCTTTTTTTTGGCCTAATTTCCAATTAAGGCAATGATTTTAGTAATTTGAAACTTCTGCTCAACATTGTACTGGAAATTCATGCTATAGACATGAACTACCTGGTTCAGAGACATGTCAATGATGTTTATACTGATAAACTTGAGTGTAATGAAATATGAGGACATACTCTAAACTTGGGGGAGAACTAGTTATCAAAAAGTATTTGGATTTCTTAGCACTAGCTATCTCTATTTATCCATTAACATTAATGACTAACACTTCCCATAATAGCTTTTGAATCTCCAATCATTTTATTTATGTTGCCCAAGTTAAGAAGAGTATATCCTTTTCCAACTTACGTGGCATTTGTTTCAGGAGTAGAGTCACAGAAATGCAAGAGGGGGTACTAAGGGCAGAAAGAGAGGGCCCCACTGGGCTTCATTTGAATCTGCATCCCCAGGATGTGAGGAACATCTTCACTACAGAAGGAAGTGGTGATGAATATAGGGCTAAATTAAGTTTCAAAAATAAGAACTTTGGTTCTGGTGTTCATCATCTTTGAAACCTAGTGACTGTATCTGTAAAACTGAGGTAATGAAACCCTTCATGTTTATTCCATAGGGATTTTGTATAGATAAAGTGAGATTTGGAGAAAAATACTCTACAAATTAAAAAATTTCTTGCAAATTTGGAAGTATTTTTATAGAAATAACCAAGTGAATAGCATTTCAAATAATGTAAGAACTTCAGGTGTAAATAGAAGTAAGAGTAGTGATGTCGTAGAAATTGAAGTAATGGAATTAGCAGTAGTGACCATCATTTGTTGAACATCTGTGTTTGGTCTATTTTCAGTTGCTATTACAAAATATCTAAGTCTTGGTACGTCACAAAGAAAAAAGTTTACTTAGCTCCCAATTTTTAAGACTAAAAGCCCAAAATTGGGTGGCACTGTCTCTCAGCCCTCTGGTGAAAGCAACATGGTAGACAACATAGTGGCAGAAGCGAGTGCAGAAGATCAACATGACAGAAAGGAAGCAGGTGAGGCTGCTATCAGAGCAAAACAAGAAGGGAACTTTATAAAGTATTACTAATTACACAATGTCACTGAACCAAAGAGATCTTTCTCTACAGATGAATATGACTAAAATAAATCCAAAAATGACTAAGATTTGGAAAGATCATGCTATATAGGTATTACAAATTTCAAAGTACATAAAACATATTTAACGACACAACATCTTTCAGAACATTAAAGCTGTGCACTTAAAAGATCATAAATATATAGTGTAAAAATAACCCAAATAATGAATGATAGCATCCATTGTAAGATATTACTAAGAGAAAACTTTTATTGCAATATCTATTCAACTAGAAATAGGTTTAAATAAACTAGTCATCTCAATAAATTAACAACCAGTAAAACTATGATAAAAAACCTCAATATCAAAGCATTTCAATTAAAAATAAATATCATGTTTTACTTATGGAGAGAACAAAAGCTTAAAAAATTAAACTTGATAAACCTGTCTGAGCTTGGCAGCCAGTGAGCTGTTGATAAAAGGAAGGTGACAGATACAATCCATATAAAAAGCTATTTAGAAATGTCAACAATTCATTTCAAAAGTTTTAGTTTTTGATTCAGCAATTCTATTTCCAATAAAAAGAAAACATAAGCTAGGTATAAATTGTCATTTTTATTTTTATTAAATTTAAGGGAAGGCATAAAATTTAGTTTTTGTTTATAAAGTTTAACATTTCTAAGTTTTGTGAGTAGCTACTAAGAAGCTCATATGAAATTGTTCATAGGCATATGAATTTCAAGTAAATTGAATGATGCTAAGGAATAAACAAGTTTTGACTGTTCATTAGAGAAGTAAGTCCAATAGACCATCGTTTAAAGCATAAAACTTTTATAATTTCTAAAAAGAATTTTGCATGCGTTAAATTTGGCTTGGTATATTCTGAAATTGTGAAACAAGTAAATTTTGCACTTTATCCTAATTCTATTTTGTATTTTTTAGTTGCTCAAATAATCTGTGCTCAGAGAGATAATATTTTGGCAATCTATGCTGTTGTTCCTTTCTTCATAGTCATTTTAGAAGTAAATCCTTCAAGAGAACATTTTTTAGCTTACTTTTTCATTATTTCCAGAGGCAAAAACTGGCAGGGCAATTTATAATTCAATTTTTGCTAAATCCATGACACCCAATATATATGTCAGGCATTTCAACGGCAGGGTATTTTGGGGATAGGTGATAAATTGTGCTGATTATAAATGCAAGCTGTTCTTCTAAAACATCATATCAAAAAGAAAGTTAGCATTATTGGGAAAATGTAAAGTATCTGTAGATTGTACAGAAACATCGGAGATAATCACTTCATGTGAGCATATTCCCGTAGGTGCTACCTAGCAACACACTAAGGTTTGCAATTGTGTTTTCGATAACACTCATCTGGAGAAAGGGAAAAAAGACCCTATCAGTTCACAAACCTATCATGGACTGGTAGTCTTTCAGCAACCACATAGCTCTTAGTGCTGCAATAACTCATTCTTGCCAGAAATGCCTCCCTCTGAAACCTGAAACATGGTCCTAATCATTTTAGGACCGTGTTGGTATATATGTGTAGTATAAATGTTATTTTATAATATAATCTCCTGTGATCTTTTTAAACATCCTTTCAGTGTTCCAGGTATTTCCTGAGGTGATATGTGTGGCTTAAGCAAAGCCATGCAATCCCTTAGGTTTCTCCAAAACAAATGCTGAAAAGTGGACAATTGAAATATAAAGACTGCCCTGGTGGTAGACATGCATGTGTTTGTGAGTGTGTCACACACATGCTGCAGTTAAGCTTGGCATTCTATTAATGAGTGAAGTAATTTAGCAAAGCATACTGGTAAACTAGTCCAGGCCTAAGCCGAGGGGATGGGGAATGGAGCCTTTCACCTCCAGGTCAATGGTTTCTGTTTAATCGGGCTGTTAATGACTAAAAGTCATTGTTTCCATCTGAGAGCCGTTTGGCCTCAGTGTGGAGTAAGTTGGTGGTCTGCTATCAGTTTCTCATGTGCAAATGTAGAGATCCTCAAGTCCACTGCTGATTTTCGCTACCTTGTTGAGCAATTCAGTCAAACCATGCTATTTGAAGGCAACAACAGAACAACTCTGTCTCAGACAGAACATACCCCAAAAAGGAAATGCATTGCTAAAGAGAAAAATTACATTAAAACAATGATGTGTGCCAGGTGTGGTGGCACATGCCTTTAATCCCAGCACTTGGGAAGCTGAGGTAGAAGGAGTGTTGTGAGTTCAAGGCTGGCTTGGGCTACAGCGTGAGCACAAGGCCGACCTGAGCTACATAGTGCGACCCTGCCTCAAACAACTAGGGCCAGGGGTTTGGCTCAGTGGTTTAAGTGCCTGCCTGGCAGGGGTGAGCTTGTGAGTTTGATTCCCAGTGCCACAAAAAAACAAACAAACAAACAATGATGTAAAATAATAGAAGATTCATGGACTCACTTTCTCTACTTGTAGGTTTTTTTTAATTTGCAGATACTTTCCATTAATTTATTTGAAGCACTGAGTTAACGTACGATATAGTCCATGTTGAAAATAATAACTGATTTTAAAGTTATAGAAACCAAAGCTCAAAGAGGTGAGGATTCTTCTAATGTCACACAGGCAGTACGTTCTTATCTGTCTGGCAGAGGAGCATAAGCTTGTTGGAAAGCAGGGACTTGAGGAGAGAGAGCTTCCGAGGACAAAGAGAAGTGGGGCAGGGACGAGAACTCAATGATATCTCATGAAGGGTGTCAGCATGAGGCAAACCAAAAGATAGGAGTACAGTTAGCATAGTGTGATCACAGCAGTATATATTACATACATTTTACATATACATTCACAAAAAAATCAACTGAAATAGATTTTGATGTACGCACTTAACTGCGTTCATGAACGTCTGTGTGTTCAGACAGACTAAGGTTATGTCGAAAATAATGAATTAATTCTTAGTGGTATTCTTTCAACAGGCAACATAACCTTAGAAAGCTATTAAGAATAAAGCATGTAAATACTTAGGAGGAAACAGATGTGAAACTACTGCTGAAAATTGTAAGAAATATAAAAACCTCCTTTGTGCCATAGTAGTAGTTTCTTTTAAATACTATTTAAAAAATATAATTGACTCAAATCATCACAATTAAGGGTCTTTACTGATTCCTAAATGTATCAAGTAGGCTTAGAACAGCATCAGCAAATTATTTATTCTTCATAAGTGGTACTAAAACATATGAGTTCCTTAAGGTGAATGATTTCATTTTAGATATAAGAATAATATCTAGGGAAGAGTTCACATAATTATGAAGCTATTAGAAAACCATAAATGCCGTTAGCTCAGTGATAGAGCCCTTGCCTCCCATGCACAAGTCCTTGGCTTCCCTAGGTTCAATCCCCAGCAGTGGAAGAAGGAAGTGGGGAGGAAATGGGAGAGGGGAGGAAGAAGAAGAGAAACAGAAAACGGAAGAGGAAGAAGAAGAAAGAGGAGGAGAAGGAGAAGGAGAAGGGGATAGGATGGGGAGGGGGAGAAGGAGAGGAATTAGGAGGAAGAGAAAGAAGACATCAGAAAATCATACTGGAGGAAATGAAAACATTGATCTAACTGCTAGAAAGACTTCTAAGTGAAAATAATTTTTCTGCATGTTTTAAAATGTGTCTTATTTGCAACTGAAGTAACATGCCTAGGATTATAACTGTAGTTGAATGTAACAGGAATGATATTTTTGAAATATTTTCCAATGGATGAAAGTCCTTTACTATTGTAATAAGGATAGCACTAGGAACTCAAAAATGTTAAACCGGGCTGTTTAAAGTGGTATGAGCAGAGATGGGCAAATCCTGGCTCCAGATTTGGTAGATTCAATCAATGCAATACTCTAAAGTTGATGAAACAGAGTCCTAGGAAACAAGATAGTAAAGAAATTGCTATTTATATAAACAAGATTGAAGAAAACTTTTAGTATAAGATAAACCAGACCTAATGAGTTAAATTGCTCCAGCCATTTGGCACCTCATCATAATCTATACAATTTGGTAGTTGATGTGGATGTTTGAGTGATTCATGCTACAATTAATAGAAGCTTATGTATTCCTTGAGGGGAAGTATAGATCTCCACAGTGAACTGTGTTTTAATGCACTTACACAGTTAGTTTTTACTAGCAGCAGCTTAAATCTTTTTGTACAAATTACAAGGTTGTGTCCTTTCCAAACTCTTGCATATTTACCCTTGTATAGTCATAAAAGAAAAAATGCCTAGGTGAAATGTGATTGGCAGAACTTTGAATCTAATTCACTTTCCCCCTGTATAATGCACATTCTTGCTCATAGATCCACAGAAAGATTGATGAAGCATTTTAATTTTTTAGCAGTTGTTTTCACCTACATATTTATAGCAAAATAAAAGGAGAAAAAAATCTGGATGCCTGTATGAAAAGAAGTCCATGAGAAAAATAAATGATGAGCAATTTTATGGATACAAAAATAGTATCCATGATTGATAAAGGCAGGAGAGAAGGACTGCGATTTGAGTGACTCCAAACATATACGAAGTTAGAAAAGAAATGATCAGTTATTGACTGGTCATGAGGGACCGCCAAGAAAGGAAAACTTGAGTAATTTCTTTTCATTGAGAAGCCAAGAGAAGAGAGTGTTTGGCTTCAAAGGAGAGGTGAGAATCAGTATCTTGGAGAGAAAGGGGATTGAACATTGTTTTAGGACTTCAACGTATGTGTATAAATTCTGATAAAAAGGATGTAGCAGACATCATGTGGAAAAGGAAAGAAAATGGTATCCCAAACTGATTTTGTTTATACAGCTTATATGTATACCAACAGTTACTATATAAGAAATTAATATTCATTAATTATTCAAGTATAGATTCATTAACTTATTTAAAACTAGCCAAAACAAATTAATTACATAGGAACATAAACAATGTTTTATGTCAAAAACAGCATTTTTCAAAATAAAAATAGACTAGTGATAAGACTGTGATTATTTTATAAGTTTTCAAATTTCTTTACCATTGTGCTTACTAAAACAGCTAGAATTTCATTATCTGTCTCTATATTCAAACTGTTGCTTTGTTTCAGTTCATGTGTAGGAAAAAATGTGGCCTTACACAGATAAAAGCAGGACAAAGGAGGTAATGTCAGTGTGCTTCTGTGATACTGCACTAAAACTCACCATGTGGTGGTTTTTTAAAGATGAGTTGCAATGTAAAATCTGAAAAAACAAACTTCAATACTGTAAAATCCATGTGTATATATGATTTAATCTAGTTATGCAGATTTTCTGCAGACTGACAGATTTTATTACACAATGTCCAACAATCATGTTTGTTAATATCATCACTGATTTCATCGAAACCTTCTTGAAGTACTGGGATGCTGTTGAGTTCATCATGGTAGCTACAAGGTTCCCAAAATTCTGATACTCATTTT
>RJWM01009089.1:0-69550 GCA_004363535.1 Dasyprocta punctata
TTTTTTAACATATATCATACATATGATAGTTAATATGGTTATACTATTAATATCTCTTAGTTCATTGAAAAGACATGTTTGTGCTAATATTGTTTGGACATTAAATGCCTATATCTGGTACTCTGAATAACTAAAATTAACAGTATGCAATGTATTAACCATTTTTACCCTCCTATTATCTTGTTTTGAAATTTTGTGGGGTTTTTATTTCTTTAAAATAAAATAACTAGTTTATAGGATCAAATGAATCCTCAGGTCCCTCTTAGCTAGAATATTCTGTAATATATTCGTCTGTCCCATCTAACTACCCTGCTGTGAACATAACAGCATTAGCGTTTACCTCCTGTCCGCTGAACAGGTGCATAGTGGTGACATTCACATCTGCTGACATCAGTGTGGGTTTTCCACTACTGACTGTAAGCTATGTGAGAGCAAGAACCTCACTACTCCTTTGTCCCTCCAGTACACTGCCTAGTGGGGAGTAAGCATGCAATCAGTGATTGCTGAAAAGATAAAGTATAAAGCTCTACACAAGGACAGATGCGACAGTTTATGCTGGGGTTTGGTTACATCTCAGTAAACCCAGAATGAAGGGGAAATATCTGAAGTCAGAAATGCATTTAATATACCTATCAAAAATCATAGCTTAGCCTAGTCTGCCTTAAATGTGCTCAAAAGCTTACACTGACCTACAGTTAAGCAAAATCATCCAACACAGGGCCCATTGCATATTGAAGTGTAATTACTTCACATCATTTGTTGAAACCTGTGCTGAAAGCGAATAATAGAATGGTTTTAATGGGAGACTTTTTGCACCATCATAAACTTGGAAAACAGTGGGTTGGACCATAGTAAGCCATGGGTCATCTTTTTAAAAGACTTTTTATCATTTTCACCTAAATAACCACTGGCTGCCTTTGCCATGGCCTCTCATAGATAGTGTGGGAAACTCAGAGATGAAAATCCAGCCCTTGCAAAACCTGTTTCGTTGTTTTCTCTTTTAAAAGGGCATATTGCCTTTATTTTTAAAGCCAAGAATGAAATAAAAGCTTTCTTTAAGTCTCTAACCAGAATTCACTCTAGAGTGGACTAAATTAGTTTGGGATGTACAAAACTAAAAAAATAAATAAATAAAACTAGAAAAGTTACCCCCAGGCCAAGGGAGGTGGGATGTATCCTAGATCACTCTATCCCCATTGTGAACCCCCACATATGATCATCACTGTGCTTTTTGGCCCAGATTTCTCATGAGGCTTTTGTGGCTCAGATTGTAACATAACCGATGGTTGGGGAAAGCTACTCTTCAGGTGAATTGCATTTGAGTTTATGCAAAGCCAGGTTCTCTGGGCCCTGATCCAGCGTAGGCTAAGCTGAAAGCTCCCGGCCCTCTGTGGTTCACCCATCATCAACCAGGCTTTGCCATGCAGCTGGTTTTAAACAATCCAGTGAATTTGTACAAGGTCATTTCCCAGACAGAATGAAAACAGCCAGGTGACTAACCAGCAGTGAGCAGGAGCCACAATTAACAACAGCAGAGTCTTCAAGCATGAAGGTCTGGATTGAGTGCAGATAATCACCCAAAGGTTGAAAGACATTCTCAAAACCGTATGGGCTCCAAATTTAGACTGCCACTTGGCTGAGAACAAGTTGAACGACACTTTCTTGGATGGAAGCCATACTTTCTATTCTAGGTTGAACCCAATGACAGGCAAAAAATATAGAGAAAGGATAAATTCTAGCAGGTAGAATTCAATGGATGAGCTAAACAGATGTTTGGATTCATAGATATAAAAACAGAGGGATAGATAGTGCTATAGTTTTGATCTTATGTTTCCCCAAGCACCCTGGTTTCAAAGGCCTTTTCACCAACCCATGGAGGAGCTATTGGGAGGTGGTAGAACCTTTCGAACATAGAGTCCAGGGGGGAAAAATATAAATCACTGGGAATATGGCCTGGGAGGGGATATCAGTACACCAACCCCTCCTCTTTCTTTTAGCTTCCAGGCTACCGTGAAGTAAGTGGCCACAAATACCCACTGTGCCACATATTCCCACTGCGAGGTTCTGGGTCACCATAGGCTCAAAGAAATAGGACCAAGAAGCCATGAATTGAAATGTCTAAAACTGTGACCCAAAATAAACCTTTCCTCTTTGTAAGTTGACTTTGTCACAGTGATGAAAACTGATTAATATAGATGGGCAGAAAGATAGAAGATAGATAGATAGATAGATAGATAGATAGATAGATAGATAGATCATCTTCATTTCTGTGATAATCAGTTATTCTGGGGTATTCCTATTTCATAACAATGAGTAAAGCTAGTTTTTGCAGCAAAAAGAAAATTTGGATCAAGAACCTCTGCCCTAATAAAAAGAGGGTGCAGGGAGGGAGAGAGAGGGAGAACTATGGGCACAATTATGCACACATACAGCTACATATCCATAGTAAAATAGATACACATACAGATAGAGGGTTTAGAGAGAGAAAGAGAGACCATTGCATGGCCATCAGGCATTGCTTAACCCTGGAGAGTCAGTCCTGTCAAAGGCAGAAGACTTGCCTTTGGCAGTCAGTCACAGTTCTAGATCTGTGCCCTTCCTAAGAGTGGTAATTCAGTTACCCTAAAACAGCATATTCCCAAAGAAGAAATGGAAACTGCTTAACATCTACTGATTATTCCTGGCATTCCAATACTGGGGGAAAAGACATACCTACAACTCCCCTTTTTCTTAATTGAAAGGAAAAGTGCAAAATGATTAGTCATTTCTCATATTGTTCAGTATTTTGTAATAAACACAATACCTTAATATAGCTTATCTTTTTTTTGATCCAGCCCCCTTATGAAGCAAGCAGAGGTTTCTTTTGTTGTGTGGTTGTTTATCTTTTGGATGTTTTTCATTTAAAAAAAATTCATGCATCCTAAGGAAAGTGAGTGCCCTGAGTGGAGGCACACAGCTAGTTATAAAGAGTTGGGACTAGAACCCAGGGCCTATTCTGGGTCATCCAATATGCAAAGGAGCATACAGGTTCCCTTTAAAGCTGACTGGTCTGGAAGTCATGCATAGAAGCTCACAAGCATGCTTACATGTATTGCGTTCAGTGTTCGCTTGTACAAGTTGGTTTTTTTTTTAACACTATGCCATGTAATCTTGATCCAACTATTTTCTTTTCTTTGCTGTGAAATTTCAGCTTCTTTTGCAGTTACTTCCTCAAGACCAACACAATGACTCAACCTAGTAAGTATGAGGAAAGATGAATACTGTGCATTCAGATTCAGATTGAATAAAACTCATGTCTAGTGACTGTCAGCTATATACAAGACATAATAGATAATGCTTGTCATTTGATCCCTACAATGACCTTGAAATATACATACTATTTCCCCTATTTTACAGAGCAGGAACCTGGGATATAAAGTGGTGATCTATTAAATGTAACACACCCACCAATTGCCTTGTATGGTTAAATGTAAATACAGGGTCAAATGAATGATTATGGTAACACGTTCTGTAGAAATTGAGGGAAGGTGAAGTCATTTCCCTAGAACTGTGTGCTCAGTACTGAAGGTCTACACAGGCATCTCCTAAGAACTTGAAAGTACAGTAGTGTGAGAAGAATGATGTCTCCCCTCTTGCTCTTTTGTAGAAGAATGTGACATGCCTCATATTGCCTTGTGGACTTCTTTGTGCAAATAAGGACAAAGAGGCCAAGGAGACAGCTGGGAAGGCATGGATCCCAAAATGGTTTACATTAAAGATCCCCAAAGAGAGAGAGACCAAGGACAGAAGAACCAAAAGAGAGATGAGCATGGAGAACTGCTAGCCAGCACAGGCTGAGTTCTAGAAAGCTCTGTGCAATTCTGAGAGCATTCAACATGAGATTAAAGACAGCTGCTGTGTTTTGTGATGTAGTGCCAGAGTTAGAAGCAAAAATATGCCTAGAGTCCCAGGAGGCAGACCAGTGTGGTGTTACCAGCCCTCACAGCCAGAGTTCAAATCCCACCTCCCCTACTCTCATGGTAGTGAGTCACTTCTCATCCCAAGACTCATGAATTATAAAAAAGGGTTTACTAATAAAAAGAGTTGTGGTGAAAACTCCATGAGGCATTCTGTATAAAAAGCATAGCATGTAAGCCCTTAAATTGCAGTTGGGGACATCAAAGGTAGCTCACTTTTGGGAGGAAGTATTTGAGAAAACTGAGCTCTTATGGTTTAGCTATAACATATCCTGCAGAAGTCTCATATGTTTGAAGGTGATTGGATTATGCAGGCACTGTACTCATCAGTGAATTAATCCTTTGATGAATTGATAGCTGAATATATTGTTAGGAGTTGGGACCTGGTTGAAAGAGACAAGGTCACTGGGGGCATGATCTTCAAAAGTGTACTATATTCTTATGCTAGGCTACCACCAGCACCACAACCATGGACCAAACCCACTGAAACCATAAGCCAAAATAAATTGGGGGTGTCAGATATTGTATCCCATGCAAGAAAAATGACTAATACCTGAGCAATGATTTATACTAGGCTTCAATGCATTCTTGGACTTGGGGCTTGTGTCTTCTCATAATGTGTCACCATGGTAGGCAGGATTAGAGGGGAGTTGCTATTTTAAATAGGATGAGCCTTCCTCCAATTTCTATCGAACATGTTACTGTTTCCATTCACTTGATTTTGTATCTTACATTGAACTATACAAGACAGAACCAAACTATAAAGGAAATGAAGGCATCAATAAGCTTAGAGAAACATGTATAAAATACATGGGATGTTAAATTCAAAGGTTTTTATACATGTTCAAAGAATAACAACTTGCCAGTGTTGGCAGAGAAATAAAAAAGAGGGAAAATGGTAGAAAATGAAAATGCCATGTTAGATTAAATAACATTTTGCAAGCTTTGACCAGAACTGTTGATACCATTTTAACTGGAATGAGAAGGCAGACAAACATCAGAGAGTTGTGGGCATTTTAAATTCCTCTCCATGACCCCTACCTACGTATTATGTAGTAGGAGGAACAGAGAAGGCATGAAGTGAGGTACTAGGCAGGGAACTGTGGTAGGAGGACAGAGATGCTGAGGGCTTGGACCTAGGAATAGCTGTGTAAGTGGCAAAGTGTATTCAGATTCCAAATCAGTTTTAAAGCTTAGGCAAAAAATTCACTAATGGATTGGATATGGGGAGCACATGAAAATAGAAGCGAAGGATGGCTCCAATTGGGAATTACTACCTTTGTAACATAATCATCCCTCTAAACTGAACATTCAGATTACTTCAAGAAGGTTTGGCATTATAAGGCAGTATATTTCGTGTGGTAGCTTTAAGCAATAAATTTAAATGCCTGTGATAAATCTCATAAACTCTACCTATTTTAATAGATAATTTTCTTATTAATTTTGAATAGCCTTTAGCAAACAAAGAATATTAATCCTTTTTTATATGTCTTTGCACATATCTCCTCTCCATTTATCATTTTCCTTTGAACTTTGAACCTTGTGCCATAAAATAATTTTAAGTTTTATGTAATAAGATTTGTTGATCTTCCTTTTATGATTGCTGGATTTTTTTTAAGGTTTAAATGTGGAACACAATAAAAGATATGTATCAGAATCTTTCTTAGAAGTAGTCCTCTAAGCTTTTTTAAAAAGTTATTTTATGGCTACTGCTCTATTTTGGTTTTCTACTTCTTGAGTCAACTTGGTGATTTGTGTACATAAGGAAATTATCCATATATGCAACATTTTTAGGATCACTGGCATAAAGAGGTCCATAATGCTTCTTTTACTCTGTATTTTATTTCTTTTCTCTTCATTATTTCTAATATTAAATATTTGAATTGTTGTTACTTTTGTGTGTTATATTTCCCAAAGTTTGGCCTATCTTATTATATTAAAAGAAATACCTATTAGATTTACTCATCCATTATATTAATATTACATATCAACATATTATAGTAGAATCACTTTAGATATTCTAACTTGACATAAACTTTCAAAGTGTCTACCATTAACAAAAGGATGGATAAAGAAAATGCAGCATATACATGTAATCCAATACTATTCAGCCTTTTAAAAGAAGGAAATTAGGTCATTTATAACAACCCACACTAATCTGGAGGACAATGCTAAGTGAATAAACCAAGAACAGAGAGACAAATACTTACACCTAAATGGGGAATCTAAAACAACTGAAGTCATAGAAGCAAAGACGAGAATGGTGTTTACCAGAGGACTGAGATAGGGAGCGTGGAAAGAAGTAAATCAAGAGTTACAAACTTTCAGTTAGACAGGAGGAAAAAATAAGCAATTGAAAATATTCTTCTTGCTTTCTGTAGGTGTGCTTTTTTTCTGATTCCTTGCATTTCTCAATTTAATTCTTTTCCACTTTCATTGTTTATTTCTGAAGGCATTCAGAGCAGTGACATTTCCCATGAGAAAAACACTGGTATAAGTTTGATATGTAATATTCTCGTTGTTGGTTATTTTCCAAGTATATTATTGTGGTTGTGATTTCTCTTGTAGTCCAAGAATTATTTAAGGTTTTTTTTTTAATTTAAAACTTTTTGTTGATTTTAATGTATACCATGGTATGGTTGATTTTAATGTATACCATGGTATGGTTTAAGAAACTCCTCCTCTGATTAAGTCCCAGGGAAAGAATGTTAAAAGAAACCAAATATGTGAACAGCTGTGAGCAAGTCATATTGAAATATATATATATATATATATATATATATATATATATATATTGATCCACCTCTTACAGTCTTGCACCCCTGCAGCAATTGCTGCCAGCTGCACAGCTGCTGTCTTGCAGTAAGCATGAGACAGATTGCTGGGTGCTTTTGAAAGGAGTAACGTGGGAACCTACTCAGCCACCTTCATCTGTTCATTCTTAAACATCCATGGGTTTCCAGTTGTTTGTCTTCTCTTCTGAACAAAACATCTAAGGAGACTGAGCCGAGATCGTGTGCTCTGATGGCTCTTTCTCGGGTTTGCAAGATGTGCTGCCAGCCTGACCCCATGGCTCGCAGAGGAAGAGGAGATGGTGGTGTTTAGGGCACATAATAGCACCTACCATGCAGCAGGGTTATGATCTCCAAGTGCCTCGTGACCTGAGGAAGCCATCACTTGCAGATATTGAGACAGAAGAAGGGTGGAGAAGAGGGGCTCAAGTCCCTACAGTCCCCTTAATATAGGCTAGATGGGAGTTTGCACAAACTAATTCCTCACTGAGGTGATTCCAAGTTGCCTTCTGATATCAACAGTTTCCCTTTGAAATTCTGCCATATCCCTTTTTAAGGAAACAAAAAATTCTAGCAGGATATCATTTTAAATGCATAATTGTGCCAGGCGCCACTTGAATCTGACCCAAAGGTCAGCTGGAGGCCTTCTGCCCCTTACATTCTTGACTTTTTTCCCTTGGATTACTGCACTCCACACATGTTGCTTCAGACCTCAGTTTCAAAGATCTGGGCAAATCCAGAGTTAAGTTCTTACCCATACTTCTCCTTTAAGATTCTGTGACATCAGAGAGGCACAGTCTCCAGGTCTGCCTGTCCATCTACCACAGGCAGAAGCAGCCTTCCACACACATCCTCAGGAGAGCCAGTCACACGAGAGTCTTCTGATTATTTGGGGAGAAGTAATAACAGCAAGGAGGAGCTCACAACACAAAGAGCATAGCATCCAGCCATCATATTCATCCCTGCCCCCTGGTTCCTTCTCTCCCCCCAGGCCTAAACTACCTTCCTCCTGAATACTCTGATTTCCCAGCTCCAATGCTTTCCTCTTTGGTCTTCAGATGATCTTTCTCCTTTAGAAACTTTGACATCAGGCTCCAGAGAGCTAATTCCACCCCAGATGAGTTAACAAGACATTTTCTTAGAGAAGGAGCTGTGTTACCCTCAGAAAAATTCTGGTACCTATTGTAAAGGGGATATATCCTTTTCTAACTAAAAGAGGAGCATCAAATTCAAGGGGCTGTCATCCAGTGACTCTGTAGTTTCAACTTGATGCGAGGAGAAACTTGGGGCAGAGTGGGCAAATGGAGCTATGCAAGGCAGGCCTGCTCTGGAGATGCATCTAGTCTAGGTGGGCTACATGGAGAACAATAAATCAAGGAGAAGATGGTCACTTCCTTTGGTGAGTTTCAGGACAGGAAGTATGAGAATAAGAGTTCTATGAACATGGAACCAGGGCCTAGGTAAGATTCCCAACGAGGTAGAGTCCAGCTCTTCCCACTCCAACACACATTAATCTACGCATAAGGAAGCAAGCAACAATTTTATCCTGAAAGAATTCATTACCATCCTTCAAAACAAAACAGGAGTAAGTGAGTGAGAGTGAGAGACACCAGACCGAAAAGTAGTAATATAGGGTCAAAGGAAATGATAGTTAATGGCCTGTGACGCCGCCTTCCTGGAAAAGGACCAATGGCCAGCTTAAGTGACCTCATGGATGATGTCCATATCTGTGAGACTAGAAGCTCAGGTCATTTTTGTTTTGAGTCCACTTGAATGAGTGAGGCAGGGGAAAGAAAGGAGAGTGGCTAAGGTTAAGCAAAGAGTGGCCCCTCAAGACCACATCTGAGAGCAGAGGAGAAGGAATTAGCAGGACAAATGGATCGATGCAATGCATCCGTAATGCTACATGTATTCTTTTACTATCTACAAAGTAAGTATGATTGCATCTCAATTAAAAAAAAAAAGGTGAGATTCAGAGTGACAACACGACTTGCCCAAGATCACAGAAAAATCTACCAAATGACAAAGCTGGATTTCAACATTGAAGCTCCCCAGCTCTGGAGCCCTAGAGCCTTATAATCTAGTAGGAGAGATAGACACATGCACAATCAACTCCGAATCAAAGCAGATAATGGTAAGTATGCAAGAAAAGAGTAAACAACATGCAGGAGGGCTATCATGCATGGGGATGGTAATCTTGCTCAGTGACCATGTCACAGGCAAGAGGAGGGGAGGAGATCCGCATGCAGCAAGGAAGAACTGAAGCTGTGTCTACTGTCATGAACAAAGAGCAAACACTTGAGCTACATCCGCATCAAAACTGCAGTGGGTTAGCTCAAAGCACAGATGCACCCTCAAAACAGCAAGGTGCAATAGAAGGTCCTGGACTAGAGATGGGAGAACTGAATTTTCAAGTTCCACTGTTTCCACCCCCTTGGCAGGTGGTCTGGGGGAAGATACTGACTCCACGCTGACTCTGCAAAAGAGAGAGTTAAGCTAGATGATTCCCATGTCTTTTTGCCTGGCCTCAGCTTTCAGGGTTTCAGCGTCATGCCTGTGGCTCCGTGGACGGCAATACACAGAGCAGAAGTCGGCCTTAGAGCATGCACCCAGATGGAGGACTTCAGAAAGCTTAAGCCACTGTGTTTTTTCCACCTGACCACATCCTAATCTGTGGGGTAGCGCTACAGTCAGGTTGCCCATCAGATAGAACATTCCACCTCACAGGTGGATGCATTTCAGTGGGTCACCAATAAACTGCAAAGAAATCCCTGCTTCTAGGATCAGATAGTCCGAAATGGCAGAAGCATTAACAGACTTGTAATTGTTGATCCAGTTCCCCTGAAGAAACAAAAGCAAGGGAGAATACCTATGTTTTCAACTCAAGAGTCCCAAGTTTGCTATTTAAACTCCAGGATCCTCTGCGGCCTATAATTAAAATGTAGGTTTTCCCCTACTAAACTTAATTATCATTCATTCAGTGGTGGCAATAATAATGCCAATAATAAGTTCTTACGTCAGTACTTTTCAGCTTTTCAAATGGCTTTGACATGCTTTATCTCACTTGAGCTTAATGATAACCATGCTGCATAAAGTACAGCAAGTATTATTATCTCCATTAATGCTAATAATAGCTAACATTTAGGTAGACTTTTGCATTTACAAAGTGCTTTCATATGTATTTTCTCACTGTCCTAGAGGCTGATTCCTAGGCAAAAGGGCCATGTCTCAGCTATTTTCTTACCCTGAAGTATTAAAATGATGTACAAGTCATTCCATACATGCATATGAAATTTTAAATTAATTTAATTGTGATGAAAAGTCCATCAAGTTGGTAGGTAGATATTTGTATTCTTACTTTGCAGGTTGGCAAATTGAGGCTCTGAGTTTCACTGACATATATAAAGTCACACAGAGAGTGTGACATTGACCAAGAAAATCAAATTTTCTAAATAACTTCCAAACTGTGTTCTTTCCTCCACATCAGTGGGCTTGTCACACTTGGTCACCTGGCAATCAATCCTGTTACAATGCAGCTTTTGATATAGTAAGTCTGGAGCAGGGCAGAAGACTCTAATTCTCTAGCTAGCTTCCAGATAAAGCAGAGCCTGCTAGTTCTAAGTCCTTTTGGAAACAGGAAGCCATAAGCAATTATGTGACCTTCCCAAAGTTAAAAGCCCCTGAGTTAAAAGTAGAAATGGAATTGCCAGTTATTCTATTAATCTTCATCCTGCCCTAGGCATGTTCTAGACATTTAAACTCATGATTCAACAAAACAGCACTCAGAGAGTTAGGTATCCCCCCATGCACATATTCCTATACACTTCACAGAAAAATTTTCCAAAACTACCACACTTAAAAATATCATAAACATCATTTTATTGTTTTTAAGGAACACACAGCATGAAATGTAACAGGACAAAACTGTACTACAGAAACTCAAAAACTCAGATTGTAATCTTGTGTTGCTAACTTGTACTGGCTCCCTTCAAACATCAGGATCCTGTTGACTGTAGCCTTGTATGCTGCTTTCTAGGACCCTTAGACAAAGACCTGCTCTATCATTTTGGGCAGAGAGACCCCAGAGTCCCTAATAATCTAAAAAATACTCTTCTGGGAGACACACAGAGAAGAAAATCTGACCCTAGGTCATGCTATGCTTGAGTAGCAGACATGCTAATCCTGCCAAGCAGGAAACAAAACAGCAGTCAGTAACCAGGTACCGGACAGACAGGGCTACACAAACTGGCTGAGAAATTTCTCTGAGAATTGTATGTCTTTATCAATCACCTTGACTTATCACCAGATGTCAGGCAATACTCAGAGTTGTGCAAACAGACCAAATGCATTAGTCAGGGTCCTGCAGAGCAACGCAACCAAGAGGAGAGAATGAGAAGGGGGTGGGAGAGAGAGAGGGATTGTAGGGAATACAGTGACAAAATTATGGGAGCTGGCAAGTCCCACAGTCTATCACCAGCAAGCTGGAGACCCAGAAGAACCAATGGTGTGGCTTCAGTCTAGGTTTGCATGGCTGAGAATCAAGAAAGTTGACAATGTATTTGTACACCACACACCAGCAGGCTTAAGGCACAGGAAGAGGTGATATTTCAGTCCAAGTCCAAAGGCAGAAAAAAAAATGTTCTAGCTCAAAAACAGTAGGCAGGAGGAATTCTTCCTCACTTGGAGTAAGGTCAAACTTTTTCTTCTATCCTGGCCTTCAACTGACAGAAGGAGGCTCAGCCATATTAAGCAGCGCAATCTCCTGCACTCATAGTCCATCTATTTGAAAATTAACCTCATCTGAAGACATCTTCACAGACATAACCCTGAAAAATATTTGACCAATTACCTGGGTGCCCTGTAGCCCAATCAAGTTGATAGATAAAATTAACCATCACACCAGAGCACCAACCACATCCACACACTGTTCAGTTACAGAAGCACAGCTCCAAAACTCCAACACCTGAACCATGCGCCACTGTGAATTACCTTGTAGATTCCCTGTGTCCCAGGGAAATATTTTCAATATGACTAGCAAGCTAGTCTGTGGCCCTGATCAATACCATCCTCTGTGACACACTCTGAAGATACTTGCTCTGAGACATTACTGGCCAGCTGGGAATTAGAGCAGAACGTCACATGCCCAAAACAGGCAGGGTCCTTTCGGGCGTGTCTATTGGCACATGTGGGTATGGTAGACTCTGATCTTGCCTCTATCCCACTGTTAACCCTGAATACTAGATTTTTGTCCCTAAGCTTTATCCCCTCCTCTCCCTATCACTCAAAAAAAGAAAGAGAAATTTCTTGAAAAATAGGATGAACATGGAAACATGAATAATAAATGTTGGGTGTCATGCAATTTCTGGATAGAAAAAAAACTACGAAATCCGCAAAAGCCTCCACTCAGGGGAACATGTGAAGTCCACCAATGCAGTCCATCTCCAAAGGCTAACGGAAATATGTGCTGACCAGCTGTGCTCCAGGCAGCCCTCTTTGGCCACAGTCTGGTCTAGTTTGTGTTGTCATCAGTCAGAGACCTAGAGGAAAGAATTTAGTAGTCAAATAAAAACTGAATATGTGCACTAATGGAAAAAAGAAAACAGAATCATCTGGAAGGGGGAGAAATATGATACTCTCTGCAAAAGTAAAAAGGTAGCTGAGGTATTTTACTGGCAAAATTCTTTTCCTGGTTCAATCCTGAAGCAGGTTTGCAGGAATTCCAAACATGGCCACAACTTGTACCCTGCACATGAACTTCAGTGCATTATGTGACACTCAAAAACTATTTCCAGCAGATACGAGGTATCATACTAGCTACCAGAAAAACACCAAACTAATAACTTCCATTTTCAAAGAAGATATCATTTTTCATGTGCATGATCCCATTTAATTCTTATAGTTATTTTTTTTTATTTAAGAGAAAAAAAGACATATAACAAAGACAAAAAGCAAAAGAGACAAACAACTAGAGTAAATGCACAACAGTAACATTGCAGGTTTACAAAACAGGATGATAGAAGCTTGACAATGGTTGCAATATTGCATATAGTTATCTTTAAAATGGTTGTTTACATTAACAGATATAGACATGTAAAATTATCTAATCATATGAGTATTAATTGTTCTTTCTCAATAACGAATACATTCAGCAGTGTGTTCGTTTTAGTTATCTTACATATACATATATACAGATTTATATCTTTTCCTTTTCCCTTCCCTCTTTCCCCCTTTTCCCTTCCCTATTACTTTTGCTCTTTGAGCTGTTTTTTACCCTTCCATAGTATTTATTATAGATTTTGGATCATATATACTTTTTCCATTTCTTACACTAGGGAGACAATACGGTATTTACTCATGTGGGTTTGATTTATCTCACTTATGAGTATGGTCTAAAATTGTGTCCATTTACTTATAAAAGTCTCAATGCAATTTTTCTTAATAGCTGAGTAGTACTCCATTGTATAAAAATACCACATCTTTTTTATCCAGTCTTTGATTGATGGGCACTTGGGTTGTTTCTAAGATCTGGCTATTACAAATTGGGTTGCTATAAACATGGGTGCACAGATATCACTGTGGTATGATGCTTTCAATGCTTCTGGGAAAATGCCCAGAGGTGGGATAGCTGAGTTGAATGGGATCTCTAATCCTAGCTCTTACAGTTATTTCTGAGTTATATACAGTGTTGTAATTTTTAAATGAGGCAACTGAGACCCAGCAGGGTTAAATACTTACCTGATATTGTGTGAATGGAAAGAAGTAAGTTGGTGTAACTAAAAAAATTGAACATGTCACTAAACTTTCTTTTGTTCTGGATTAAGTTCTAATAAGAACCTTCCTACAGTGATCTTAGATTGCTACAGAAAAGTTCTGACAAGGAGACCATCTCAAAATCCCAGACTCCTCATCTATGATGTCTTTCAACTTATCAAAAATCCTGGATCTTCATGCACAACCCCAATTCTCTCACTATTATCCACAAATGTCTGCTTTCAGAAAAAGCTCTGGTGTTAATTATTATCAGCAGTTGGCTCATGACCACTCCCAAGAATAACTGTGCATAAAGTCTTCTTCCTAATAGCATAATAAAGACCATTGTTCCCTATGAAAGTAAAAGATATTCTTCCATCAATAAGAAAAGGCTAAGAGAAGTTGGGAAGCAAATCAGGAAATGTCCCCTTCAAACTGACCAGCACAACCTCCACTCCATGTGTAAGTCAAGACTTCAAAAAGCACCACACTTAACTGTTATGACTAGTGTTCATCCCTCATTTATTTATTCTTCAAGAATTAATTTCTTAGGATTATTTTAATCAATCAATAAAAAGTACATATTTATTATCTGAAGCATGTTACTTAGAGTTTAGTATTTATTATGAGCCAAGGGTTGGAGATTCAAGATGAGTAAGACACAGGTCCTAACTTCCAGTGCCTCATGTTCTCCTGAGAACTGAGACAGAAAAAGAAATACAAAAAAGCAGATAAGCACAATACAAGGCTCAACATCTAATTGTGAGTGCTGGGAGACCTGAGGAAGATCACTAGTGCAGCCTAAATTAGAGACCCTCACAGAAGTCTGAGATGTGAGCTGAACCTTGCGGGATGACCCAGAGCTTCCGTGCAGAAAGGGACATGTTTCAGACAAAGGATGCTGAAGGGCACAGGGGCGTGAAGCACATGAATGTTCAGTGGCAGAAACACAGAGCCTCAAGCCCAGCTTGTGTCTGATGTGGTGAGAACTGTCATTGAGAAGGAAGTTCGAGCTTAACTAAGAGAAAGGAAAAAATGCAGAGGTTTGCAAGAAAAGGAAAAACATGCTCATCACGCAAAGTGCCTAGCATCTACTAGCTGCATGGTGAATATGTAAAAACTAAGGTTTGGTTTTAAATATATATAACTGGCATCTTGTGCACACTGGATGGATAAAGAGATAAGACAGGAAGGTAGGGGTCTCATCAACAGTGCCTTTCTGAGTCTAAAATCAGAGGAACATCTACACGTCTCATTGTGTTGTGAGAAGAGGTGGCTTAGAGGAGAAACCCTTGAGTTATTTCATGAAAGACAGCTTTTTGATGAAAAGGAGGATTTACACACACACACACACACACACACACACACACACACACTAGTATTTTTCTCATCTTTTCTGTGTCTAAAATTTTCTACAAATGTGTCTCTTTCAAAAACCATGGATACACTCCTTTTAAGAAGAACTCATGGAACTGTTTGATGGGCAAACGCGATATACACAAAACCTACAAAACAGAATTTCATGACTTCCTGAGCAACTTCTCGGGACTCAGGCAAACATTCTTAACCCTGAATTTCTTCAGGCTCGCTCCAGTCCGTAATCAGGTTCAGACGGGATGAAAGGCCTTCTCTTCATTAATTTTGGAGGCAGAAGACTGCAGCAGTGAATACAGCTTTTCCTACTGTTTTATCACGGTCTGCACATGGAGAGCCTACTGTGGGTAGAGCATTGTGGAGGATTCCAAAAATCTTTAACTCTAAGATACAAGCTCCTGAACAATTAAATTACAGGAAAAGCAAATAATGTCTCAAAAGAGATTTATACCAGGAGTTAGCAGAAGGCAGCAAATGGCAACTTACTAATGTATAATAGGGACAACAAACTCTATGAAAGCATTGGCATTGTTCATACTGAAGTCATAGCAGGATAGGACCATTTCATCCTAATAGAAAGCACACTGCCAATGCACAGCTTATCATGTACCTATGGGTCCAGGAGACACAAGGTCAAGTTGAATAACAGTAAATACAACTCTTTCGGCCATCAGTTGTCTAGCATTATATGATAACCTTTATTTGCTCAGTTTCCTCTAGGAGTCCATAGCTTACTTATTGCATATGCTGAAATCAATATTGGAGAATAACTGCTTACAAGGCAGGGCTTACAAGAGATGTAAGTGGAGAAGAAAGACAGGAAAAGTAAAAGCGATTACATGGAGCAGATGGAACTTGAGTTGTGCTAAAGCAGGCAGAAAGGGGCAGAAAGTGAAAAACTATCAGGGCATTCTCTGCATGAGAAATAAACTGTGAGAAGGTGGGGAGAAAGGAACTTTCCCAGCAAATGCACATAAGAAAAGCAGTCAGCCCAGAACAAAGGCTGTGTTCCAGAGAATGAGCAGGATAATGACTTGGGGCCAGACCGTGAAGAGTCCTAACCCTGTCAGGAAAGTCTGGACTTGACCTTTTGGGCAAAGGGGTGCTCCTGAGATCCAGGTGTTAATTGACTGCATAGCCCAGGGAAGTGACTGAATCATTACTCTGTGTAACAGTCTAGATCTGGAATGTCCCCTGAAGATTCTTGTGTTGAAGCCTAGGTCCCCAAGGCAGCAGGATTCAGAGGGGTAGCTTTTGGAGAGTGATAGAGCCTGAGGTCTCTAACTTCATCAGTAGATTTAATCAATTTTTAAATTCATAATTGAATGGCATTGTCTTGAAAGGGTATGTCTCATCCAGGTCCCTCCATGTCTGTCTGTCTGTCTGTCTCTCTCTCTCTCTGCTTCCTGGCTTCCATGAGGAGATTGGCTTTTCTCTGCCATCCCCTTCTGCCTTGGTATTTCTGCCTTGTCTCAGACCTAAAAAGCAACAGAGCCAGCTGACCATGGACTGAAACCTCTGAAACCATTACTTAACATAAATCTTTTCTCCTTTAAATTGATTTTCCCAGAGATTTTGTCACAGTGATGGGAGCAAACTGTCTTAGTTACTTCTTCATTGCTCGGACAAAATATCCAACCCTCACAAGTTAAAGGAGGAGAGGTTTATTTTAGCTCACAGTCTGTAGAGGTTTCAGTCCATAGCCGGTTGTTTCCAAGGCAGGGTGGCACAGCAGAGGGGCGTGGCAGAAGAGAAACTGTCCACAGCAGGGCAAGTGGGAAGCCACAAGGGGTCTGAGGGACAAAGATAAATATACATCCTTCTAGGCCACAACCACAAAGACCAACTTCTTCCAATCAGGCTTCATTTCCCAACAGTGCACCCAGCTATAAACCCATCGGGGGACTAATCCAGTGATAAGTATCACACACTCATGACCCATTCAGTCATGTCCCAAAAGCCCCACCTTCGAAGGGGATATCTAGATATAAACCATAACACTAACACTATGCAAAACAAAAGAATGAGTTGGCACATGCATGAGCAGGGTTTATGGAGTAACTAATGCACCTTCTTCTTACTTTGGTGAATACTACATACTAATCAAGGATTCTCCAGAAAACAGAACCAATTTTGCATGTACAAAGGGAGGGCAGACCATTGGCTCACTGGATTGTGGGTAGGCAAGTCTGAAATTTGTGGAACATCCAGCAGGCTGGAGATGTATGAAAGAGTGAATGTTGAAGCTCAACTATGAAGACAGTTCAGAAGCAGAATTCTGTCTTCCTCAGAAGATTTCAATCTTTTATCTCTTGAGGACTTGCACTGATAGGTTAAGGCCCACACACATTTTGAAGGATAACCTGCTTAATGCAAAGATTATTCACCAATGTAAATGTGAATCTCACCTACAGAATATCTTCCCAGCAACATTTGCACTAACACCTGATCAGATATCTAGTGCCATAGTCTAGTGAAGGTGGTACACAACATTAGTAGTCACAATAAGGAAACTGGTAATCTTTATCCACCCAAACTTGCCTCCTCTGCCTGGTGGCTTGCCTTGCTGGGGAATACTCAGCCTACTTGGGGTTGATGTTCTGATCTTACTCAAGGAAACATGAAAAGCCAACACTCAGGTGTAGGCAGATAATAAATTTGAGGCAACTTAGCTAGACTCTTGTCTGAAGATTTTTTTAATTAAATTAAAAATTTAACTAAATTAAAAATTAATTTAAAACTTAACATTTTTTAAATGATTAAAAAGAGCTAGAGATATAGCTCAGTGGTAAAACACTTTTTAGCATGTTCAAGGCCCTGGGTTCCACCTCAGCACCGCAAACAAAAATAAATGGAAGCAACCATTGCTCCAATAAACATGGAGCCAGATCTTCTGCCTCAATAAGAAAATCTCCATTGTCTTCTCAAATCTGCTTTTCTCATGGTTTGTAGCAGCTACACTTTTCCCCCTTGGGCACAGTAGCTTCCGCATTGTCCCTGAGAATTCACACCTTGAAGATTCACTGCTCATTTGTAAGAAACAACCTGACAAGACATTTGACATCTAGCTTAGGCCATTAGAGTTGTGTTCTGTTTTGGTTTGATTGAAAAATTTCTGAACCAACACTCAAACCTTCACTTAGCTTATAATTCACTGTGGTTTGGGACATGTAGAGGAAAGGGATAGCTTTCATTTAATATTAACCCAGCAGCTTTCTACTGCTTCCTCTTTTCTATTGTTTCACTGTAACAAACAATGGATTTAGCAAGTTGTTTAAAGTCCACTGAGCTCTGAAGCGTTCTTATAAGTATTCTGCTTCACACATGACCTGAAGATTTTTTTCGACACCTGTTTAGAGAAACCCACACATACCAAAAACACAAGACCCAAATAAACTCTGCATTGTTTCTAGGTAATGGTCATAATGTACTTGATGTTTCTTGAAAGGGAAATACTAAGCAAAAGGAAAAAAATTGTTTTGCTCTAAATTATTCATGCTGAACCGAAAGAAAAAGAAAAAGGAAAAAAAAAGATTGAAGTCAGAAACATTAACTCACAGCTATTAACTTCCTTTCTAGCTGGGGAAGAAGAATCACTGATTAAAAACAACCCTCAGAACTTTATGGTTAAAATGCTGCCTGTCCTTACCGAATTCCCACTAAACCATCAATGAAGGGAAGCGAAAGATGAGAACTTACTACATCAAAAAACGAAGGCTTAGAAGCAATGTAACATCAGACTGTACTAGTAAATTCCCCTGAGGAGAGCTGGATTGAGAAACACCCAGTCAGACATCTCCTCGTGGCAAAACCAAGCTTCACAATTGGAAACAAATGGGAAAAGATTCCTCACCAACCTAAGTAGGCTGGAAGAAGGAAGGCAGTGGTCTGCTGCCTTCCACGAGAGAATAAAATTCAGGACTTGGGAGACAGAAAAAAGAAATCCTAGAAGAAATACTCCCACACTTCATCAGTTTGGGTACAAACGTAAAACAAAGTGATCCTGGAGGTTTAGAATAAAAGAATAACAAAGCTATGTCAGATAAATGACAATAGCTAGAGATAGATGTATTAAAGGCAGACAAATAAGAGTTCATAGATGACAACGTAAAACATTCCAGAGGATATTACAGTGCTTGAGGGTGGTATGCACAATGACAATACTAAGTGATTAGTACTGAAGTGAACTGCAAAATGTTTTAGCTTCTTGCCTTTACATTAAAAATAGAGTCAACTAGTCATGAATACATGCACATATTCCATCATTTTAAAGATATCTTGGGTTAGGTACTGGGGTACACTAAGAGAGGATCTCAATTCCCTGATCATTCGGTAGCAGGAAATAAAAACAAAACTCACTATTTTAAGACTGGCAGCAACATGTTTTCTGGGAAGCCCCTCCAGGTGAGTCTTCCTCACCATGCACATGTCTTTTATTCCAGTACCTATTCTTTAGCCAAGGAAATTTCCAATGCTACTTCAGTTCAAATGCTATCAGGTATTCTCTTCAATAGTGTAAGGAGCCATTTTATTTTCATGGAGGAAGAACATGCCTCTGGGTTGGGTCCATTGCCATAGAAACAGGAGTCACACCTGCAGGTAACTTCTGTATAAATTGATGAGCTAGGCAGTAATTATGGAAAACAGAAAGCTCCAAGGCATCAAGGGAACAGCCTCATTCCTGTGACAAGGTCTCGATATTGTTAGATCTTGCTATATATAAAGGAAGCTACAAATCTGTATTTTTTGCCATCATTCATTAACCCTAAAATGTGCATTATTTTCACACTTTTACATGTTTTAAATTAGGATGTGTCTTATAATCAGTAATGTCTTTCAACTGACAGCTTTCTCCTTTATTGATGGTATATGAGATACTAGTGCATATTAAAATCAGTCATGACATCTCAGTTTTTATAGAATTGGAGATATAAGATCTCCAGATAGCTGATTTAAGCAAAAACAAACAAAAAATGCTACAAAGGCCAAGAAAACTCAGCTACATGGTGAACTACCAGTTCACAGTCTTTTCTAATAAGATCTTTTGGCACACTCCTTCTGGAATTTGTTTTTAGAAAATAACCAGCAAGACTCTTTTTGTGTATGTGTCAAACAATATCATTAGAAATTACCTGATTTGTTAAAGACTAAGAAGCTTGATCCCCGCAAAAAAATAATATTGCTAAAATAGCCTAAACTATATATAGTAAGATAATAATACAATCTTTTCTAGTTATCAGAAAATATTTATTAAAATGAATCACACATTCAGGTATTTAAAATGTCACTAAACTGTAAAAAATCAAAAGACATCAAGACCAAGGGTCAAATTACTACATACAGAGAATACTTAGCCCACCATCTGCATTTGTAAATGAAGTTTAATTGCCACATAAGCATTTGCAACATAACTCGTGTTGATGCACCATATACACTTCTTTCTTCCCATGATTACAGAGTTGAACACTTCATGCCTACAAAGCCATGCTCTCTGGCCCTTCACAGAAGTTTGCCTAGCCTTTGTCTACACCAAAATCTATATAAACATAATATGGTTTCTAAAAAGGAAAGAAAGAAAGGAAGAAAGAAAGAAAAAAAGAGAGAGAGAGAAAGGAAGGAAGGAAGGAAGGAAGGAAGGAAGGAAGGAAGGAAAGAAGGAAGGAAGGAAGGAAGGAAGGAAGGAAGGAAGGAAGGAAGGAAAGAAGGAAGGAAAGAAGGAAGGAAGGAAGGAAGGAAGGAAGGAAGGAAGGAAGAAAGGGAGAGAGAGAAAGAAAATGATAGCAACCATTTTAATTCATGGGGAAAAGCACAATTTAAAACCTAAAAATCATGCCATTAAGCACTTTCTGTATAAAATTGGAAATACAAACCACGATTGTAAATTACCTAGAAAAATAAGACCTAAGCACTATATAACTAAAGTCAAAGTGGGGGCTGACGACATCCTCAGAGGAAAATTGGTGCCATCAGAAGCTTTTCTTAATAGACAATAAAGCTTTTAAAATGTCAGGCAGATGATTTCTGTAATCTTTAAAATGTACTAGACCATAGAAACCAATGGAAAGTTGGTGATTCATTTCAAAGAGTTATACTGATCTTTTCTAACAAAGTTCATTGAAAAACACAGCTGTAAAACAATGTCATTGGCAAAATATATAAGCAAAAATCTGAAATTGAGTAGTGGTAAATGGATCCACCAATTATCAAAAACAAACACAAAAAATCTTTTCAGCAAATCAAGTTTTACTCATCAATGCACCCCCGAGCCCTCTCTTGGTCAGACTCCAGAGATACAGAGGTCAAAGAAGCAATGGACCCTCTCCTCAAGGAGTTCAGCCCAGTGTTTGAAAATAATAATAAATAAATAGAATCGGACAATTACAACACAATGTGAAAAATAAATAAACCCATTAAAATGACATAGCAGCCCAAAGTGGGGCGCTAATGACAGATGAGTAAATAGGTAAATTCTTTGAAAATAATTTCTGTTAAAAAAGTGACAAAATCTAACACACAGTCAATTTTTGGTAATCAAAAAAGAAGGATCCTGGAGGAGACATGACATGGTTTCAATCTTTGGTTCTTTCTCGAGATTTTCTAACTTTCATGACACGCTGTCTTCCCAGTCTTCTCAGGCAGCACTTACCCAGAGATGGTAAATAAATATCACTCTACATCCTGCGTGTATCCCTGGCACTTTAATCATAGAGTTGTCTTCCGATTCCTCACACTTTCCACTAATACCTTTCTACTTGTAGTCATCCTGCAAACCCAAGGTTGTCAGAAGTCTCACTGTTACCGCATCTATATCCAGCATTGAAGAGCACACACTGAAGGTCAGGAAGCTCTCAGACAGCTTTGCAAAGTTGTGCTTCCATCCTCCAAGGATCCCTCAGCAGAAGGGTGACCAGGAGGGACTCTGTCCTCCACTGCCTTGTTTGGATGACTAGAGTTTAGTATTATAAGGGAGCCTGTGACTGTCACACAGCAAGATGAGTAAATCTGGAAAGGTTGCTTTGAGATAAATAGAACTCGGTTTCCTCAAATACAAAATGAAGGACTTGAACCAGGTTAGTGTTCCCAACATACACAGCACTGCAATCAGAAGAGTGGCATAAAGGCTCAACATGCTAGTCTGGAGACCAGGTGGGGAAGGGAGTGGATACGAGGGGAAGAAAACTTCCCACACCAGCAAGGGAATGTCTCCAGTCATGATGAATTATTGTATTCATTAAATCTTTGCCAAATTAGAGCTCGTAGGGGCAAAAATGTAGAGCAAGGAAATACTATTCTCTGCTTCCTTTTATTCACTTATTTCTCTTCCTGAGCTCCTCATGTTTAAGATTAATAAATGCTAAACAAATCTTAAGCCTTTCTCTCCATCCCAATTTAGCTGACCCACGTTAAGCTCCTTAGCACTCTACCATGGAAGGCAACTAGCTCATCATATGCAGTCTACAGATTTGTTGGTGAACACTGCAAAGAATCACATTCACCTTTGATCCTCCAATGAACACACTGGCATTTTCATTTACACAGTTCAGAGACAATGCATTATTTCACCATTTTTCAAGCTCAAACAATGCAGAAATTATTTTGAAAGCACAAGAGAAAAGGAGGACCAGGCTACATGGAAGAAGGTGACAGGGCAGGAGAGTTGGCCTGGCAATGGTGACAGATAAGAAGTGGAATTCACAGGCACACAGAGAAAAACATTGCTTCCAGAACTGTAGCAAGATGACCTTATTCATTCAGGGACATGAGTTTTTCCAGACCCTGGGCCTTCTGCCTACACCCATTACATAAAAGAGCAACACTATCATCAGCAGAATGTTGTGTCAGTGATAACATTAGCATCAGGGAGAATATATTTGCTCCCTGGGACAATATGGCAAAGCCAAGCACTCTCAGTGCTCACACAAGGGTCTATCACCTGTCTGTATCTGTACAGAGAGTTCTAGAGAGGCACTTCCCATGACTGAGATACCAGCCGTCTTTCTTCACTATTTCCAAGAATGCTGGAAGCCAAGCAAGCTCTCAGCTTCCCTGGGTAAAAACAAAGGCCTGCAAAGCGCCAGAGGCTCAGACCTAGGAGTAAAAGTCCATGGCTTGCATGCTGGTTGCTTGATGCCTAGCTCAAGGGCCTGGAGCACCAGAGATCAGGATCTTGCCTTGAGTTCCATTGAGAGAAAATTATCCAGAGATTAAAGTTGAAAGTTTGATAATGAACAGGCCAAATGACAGCAATCTCCAACAGAAAATGGAAATAAGAAAGCATTTACACATTATAACAACCTCAACAGCTGAAAGAAGATTTGTATTATTTTCTCACTTTTCAAAGTAGAGACATTGTATTGTGATTACTATTACTTATTGCTTTCGTAATTCCTTAAAATTTTGCAAGCATGATATTGCCAGATTAGAAGGAAAACATCTATGACATCATAGTATATTGTTAAAAATTGGTTGAAATGAATAATGCATACCATGATTTTATTCAAAGGCTTTCATATCCACAAATAACCACTAATTAGAAGATACATTGGAAAAGAATCCCGATTAAAATATCACAACAAACATGTACCTATATGTAAATTTAGTAAGAAATATTGACCAATGCAAAAGAATACTTAAGTAAATAAAATGACAATGTGCTTTCTTGAATAGAATAACCTCACAAATTTCAGAATCTCACTAAATTTGTAAATGAAATGTATGTTACCAGTGGGATGTTTCAACTCTACAAGTTGATTTTAAAGCTGGTACCAAAAAATTAGATAAATGATAAAATTCAATACAATTGTGAAAAAGGAGATTAATGCAATGGACAAAAACTTATCGTACATTAAAATACATTATAACCTTGTGCAGTGGCACATGCCTGTAATCCCACCACATATGAGGCTGAGGCAGGAGGATCACTGTGAGTTCAAGGCCAGCCTAGGCTACATAGTGAGTTCAAGGCCAGTTTGAACAGATACCAAGACCTTTTCTCAAAAAATAAATAAATAAAGCATTACAGGGTCACAAATGAACAATGACACATTAGTACATGAGCAGATATATCAGTGTGATAGTCTAAAAGTTCAGGAACATATTCAAATAAGAATTAAGACATAGAAAATGACATAACAGGTATTATATGTGAGTTGTTAAAAATTAAGAATTTTTTTAAATAAATGTTCTGGAACTACCAAATAACCATTGTGAGGGAAAAATAAAATTAGTTCCATATTTCATAGCATACATCATCCAAATCATTTTAGTTGGATCAGAGATTAAACTCTTTAAAAATTAAAACCATAAATAGTGCTGGAAAAACACTTATGGGGTGATTTTTTATTGTAATCCAGAATGGTGATAGTTTTTTTTCCAAATATAACACAAAACTGAGAATCATAAATAAAAAAAAGTGATAGGACTTGTGTTTCTGGCCATGATAAAATAATGGGTGCTACATTAGTATCTTCACTATAGTCAATTATAAAACAATACAAAGTACAAAGAAACTCTTTTAAGGATTGGATAATAGGCAGAAATAAAACTGCAAATTCTGAGCATAAAAGAAATCAGGAAGTGAGCAGAGTTTTGCCATCCTGCTGAGTTCACAAGGCAGAAATCAGAGATCAAAGCACCTCATTTCACAAAGAAAAGCATACAAGGCAGAAAAAGATGTGCAGAATTCGAGTCTGCAACAGGCTGTGTGGGGTACCTCTAGGCTCTACCCGCACAAAAGAGTTCCATCCCAGACTTCACTAGAGAGCAAACTGCAGTATGGCTAACAAAGGAGCAGAAATTCCAGGACTTGGTTATGCTAAGGAAAGAGCAGAACTAGGGAATGCTCTCCCTGCCAGAGTACAGAGTCTTCGTTAATACACCATCATCAGGCTGAGTTACCAAAAAACTTTTCCTTAGAATGCTGGCCCAGTGTAAGACTTATTCTAGACCTTCCTAAAATCAGCAGTGTCTAAAATCATATCCTGACAAGATTTTTATGGAAAAGAGACTTTGGATATTGAGATCCCTTTGTGGTAGGGTGTTAGTAGCACGTATAGGGAAGAGAAATATATCCACCTAAATAAAGCATGAAGTCAAACCTACACAGATTCAAAATGATCAACCATGAATATCAATGCTTGCTAAAACATGCCTTCATAATTTTCAAAGAAAGATAACAGAATCCACAGTCTGTACAGTGTATTTTTTAAAATGTTCAATATTCAATAAAAATCACAACTAAACATATGAAGAAACAAGAAATGTCAGCTTTCACAAAGGGGAAAAATGATCAATAGGAATTAAATCTGAGAAGACTCAAATGATAAAAACTTTAAAGAAACTGTGACATTATATTTTCTAAAGATGATGGCAACAATATCTCCCATCCCATGAGCTCTTTTTCCACTGGGCTCTGTCACTCTCTTACAACTTCACCTTGGAATCATTAGATCAATAGAATATGGTGGAAATGACATTATGGAATGACTTTGCCAAGGTTGTAAGGAGGCCTGGAGCTACCACTTGTGTCTTAGAACATGGACTCAGCTGCCACGGTGTAAGAGTTGAAACTACACGGAGAAACCACATGGAGGTACTGTGTTCGATGACCTCACCTGATCTGACATCCCCCTGAGTAGGTGTTGGCTTTAACTGACAGCTAGGATCAACTGCTACTCCAGTGAATGAGTCATCTTCTTCTAGCCCAATCTGTCAAAAGATAAAGTGATAAAAAATTATTCAGTCTATGTTGAACAAGGTTAAAAGAAAAGATTGAGGAAAAATGACTACGTTCTCAGTAAAGTGTGGGAAAATATCAAATGGACTAACATGTAATAAGAATTTCAGGAGAATAAAAACTAAAGTTAGATGAACAGAAAAATATTTGAATAGATGACTAAAACTTCCTCAATTTGATTTTTTAATTTTTATTTTAAAGAGAATAAAACCAAGCAAAATAAAACAATAAATCCAATCAAAACAAACCAGTGTAAGTGACACAGGACTTCAAAACATTGTCTTCAAAATAGCTGCCCATACCTTCAGACATAGTAAAAATCAAACAAAACAGAACAAAATAGAACCAATAAAACAAAACAATAAGTGCATTAAAGGACTTCAAAACAAGACAAAAGTAAATCCAAAATGGCTACCATAATATATCTTGTTATCGTTGAAATAGCTACCCTGCCATCAGATACAATAAAATCAAACAAAACAAAATAGAATAAAACCCAACCCAACAAAACAATGAAAATGATACAGTACTTCAAAACAAAATGATAGGAAATTAACAACGGCTACCACCTTCAGAAGGAGATCCCCCATAGATGCTACATTGTGTACTGTTATCCTCTGAATAGATGATCAGACTACTGGCTTTAGACCTGCAAAGTCAGTGAACACTAAACACTACAAGCATCAAATTGTATGTTACCTCAATAGCTGCCATCACAGCCTGTGTTTCTCAGGATCAGCTGGTCACTTATGGCACAGGGGTGGGGCAGGGGGTTGGCTCTTCTTGTTTCCCAGCCCATACACCAGAAGGGGTTGGCATCTGGCTCTCCCCACAGTGGCCCGCACATGGTGCCAATTCACAGGGAGGGCTTGCTTCTTGGTGACTTCTTGTTCTCTTCCTCCACAGTCCACGAATGGCCCCCAATTTGATTTCTAAAACAAAATTCTTGCTAACCGGTTAAAGAAGCTCAATAAACTGCAAGCAGGGTAAAAATAAAAAGAACCACTTTCAGTATGTTCATCCTAAAATTGCACCAAAGTAAAGTCTTAAAATCACCCAGAGATAGGGGTGGAAACCAATAGCATATAAGGGAACATATCTAAAATGATTGTGAACTTGTCATCACAAACAGTGGAGGCCAGAATTTAATGGAATGACAAGTTCAAACTGCTGAAAAAAATTTTATAGCCTGCAAAAATTTCTTCAAATATGAGGGTGAAATAAGGATATTTCACCAAATCTTAAAAACTGAGAAAATGTGTTGCCAGTAGACTTTTAATAGGTTCCTCTGAAAGCTAAAACTACATCCATCACATAAACCAGCTATTCTTATCCTGAGCATATACCTGAAGGACACGAAGTCAGCATACAAAAGAAATCCCTGCATACCCATGTTTATGTTGGCTCTATTTACAACTGACAAGGTACGTCTAGGTGCCCATCAATACATGAATGGGTTTTAAAAATATGTGGCATGATGGAATTTTATTCAGCCCTAAAATGAATGAAACCATGTCATTGTCAGGAAAATGGATGTCAAGCAAAATTAGCCAGACAGGGAAAAAAGCATTACATGTTGTCCTTTATAGGTGGAAACAAACAAACCAAAAAAAAAAAAAAAAAAGATTGAAAATAGGGAAGTGGAAGGTAAGAGAGGGAAGAGGACTGAAGGAGACTTTAGGGACGGTAGACACGTGCGTATGCATAGATGAAAATGTCACAGTGAAGCCCATTTTAAAAACTAAACAAAGTTTCTAAAACAGGAGAAAACTTTAAGGACTTTGGATTTGGCAAAGATTTCTTCAAGAAAACACAAAAAGCACAAACTAAAAATTTATCGATTTGACTTTATCAAAACAAAAACTTTTCTCTTTGAATGATAGCACTAAGAAAATTAGAAAGGAAGCCAAAGACTGAAGGAAAATACAAAGTCTGCCCCAAAAATGCATATATCAGGAAAAGAAAAACTTGTGTAAATATCTTAATACTAAACTTATGGAGACATCCTGAGATTAATATAAGTTAACTTTGGCCTCCGCAGTTACAAGAGGTGTTCAAAGTAGTGGCTATTAGCTTCCAGACGTTTATAAGTACAGTGAACTCCTGAGGTGTGTATACATTCTTTTGGCAGCCTCTATGTTTGCAAATCATATTGCTAACAAAGGACTTATATTTAAAATTCAGTACAATTCAAGAACTCTTACAACTCAATAATAAGGAACAGTAGGGTTTTTTTTTAAATTAGATAAAATTTTTGAACAGATATTTGACCAAAACCAGTCTGCGAATACCAAATCAACACTTGGAAAGAAGCTCAACTTTATCAGTTGTTAAAGGAATGCAAATTAAGGTCAAAACGAAAGATCTCTACCAACTGAATAGAATGCTTAAATTTTTAAAGAAATGACAGCTTTTAGTATTAGCAAGGATGTGGAACTCGTATCTACTGCTAGTGAGAATTTAAAATGGATAGATACTTCATAAATGGTTTTCAGTTTCTTACCCCGTGACCTAGCCATTGCACTCTAGGCATCAATTAAGTTCAATAATAAGCCAGAAGGAGTATACAAGAGGCAAATATGTTTTCTCTCTTTCATCAGTGACCAAGTAGATGAGACAAACTCTCTCTTCTAGACAAAGGAAGTACTGGTGTGTAACCAGAAGCAACAATTACCATTTTATCTCCATGAAGGGGATAATCTAAGAAAAAGCCAACACACAGAATGGCACATATGATTTCTGGAAAGATGACAAAGTGGTGAGCAGCAGAGAAAGACCCTCTCCAAAATGTGGTGTCTAGACACTGGAACATACCAATGTGAGGAAGAGAAGAAGGAGAGAAGTGGGTGGCTGGGACACAGGAAGGATCTGAAGTGAGAATTGAAGCCAATGGGAAGAGCAAAGAGAGAGACTTCAACAAAGAAGAAGGAGGTGGCAGGCTGTGCTTTCTCCCTGAGCCCAGACTCACTGTGTGGGAGGGGCAACTCAAACTTGCAGATACACAGTGACTACTGTCAATCCCAAAGGCCTCCATGGAGAAATGCACCAGTGGAACAGAGCAGTGTATGCAGCAGACTACAGTGACTGGTGTGTTATTCAGGACATCCCCCAGGAGAGAGCGACTGACCAGTAGCCAACTGAACTCAGAACTCAGAACAGCTGTGGGCCAGCTCCATCTAGTGGCTCCCGGTGACAGGGTCAGGCTGCTGAGTTCAAATTGGTGGGATATCAGTTCAACTCAGCAGGGAGCCAAGTTCAAGCCAGCAGGAGGCACAGGGACTGCTACAGGCTGAGTAAATCTGGTTCCAGGCTCAGAGCCAGAAACTAGCCTGAACTTCAGTGTAACTAAAGGTGCAGGCTCACTGGGATTATCCACTGCCCCATGGTAAAGCTTGCTGGGATTTATCAGCTCAGATCTGCCTGCCCACATTGTCTGCCAGTGACAGCAAAGACACACCCTAAAGTAGAGATTTTTTTCTTTTTTTTTTTTTTATGGATTGTTGTTTTTAATGTTAAGTGTGAATATAGTTTCTAGTTTTTTGTTGTTGCTTTATTCTTTTCTTATTTTTATTTCTTCCTTGTCTCTTTCTCTCCTGTCTTCTTCATCAGTTTCCCAACATTTGTGTGATCTTCCTTTCTCCTCCAGTCTTGTTTCTAATCTCTCCCTTTCCTCATACTTCTCTGTTTTCCTCCCCAACCCCTTTTAAATTTTCTCCTTGAGGGTAAAATTACCACATTGAGGGCTTATTTACTGCATACAATTTTCTGGTTAATTTTAGATTTTGTTATATAACCACAAATCTAGTTCATACAGTTAAAGGTGGCACATTAATAGTCACCTCAGTTTGTCATTTTCTAGGCTGTGTTTAACGCTATTGTTACTGCTGATTTTACCACTTTAGCCAAGGTGACATAATTGTTCTAATCAGTTGTTCCTCCTGGTATGCCAAGACTGAGATTGCCTAAGAGTCAAAGAGAGTACTATAGGCCAGTGCCAAAGAACCAGTGGCTGGGCCAAGTAAGCAGCAACTTCTCATCCCCAGTAAGTTAGAGAAGTAGGATCTTGCTACAGTCTCTAAACCGGAAAGCCAGCTACACTTGGAAAACATCTCTGAGAAGTAGTTATTTCCTAAGGGTTCTAAATACTAGCAATAAAACTACTTACCAGAGGCAATTTTTAGGCATCAACCCTTGGAATTAAACTAAAAAAAAATTGGAAAACGAAAACACACGTAAACAAGATGCATCTCCAGACTTCCAGCTAGAATGGCATATACTCAAGGGAACCCAGAGTAAGGAAGACAGAACTATTAGAATAAGGTGAATCTGAAGCCTTCCAAGCTTTTAAAATCCCAGTTAGAAGAGTTAACAGACGTTCTAGTTGTGTAAGCAAGCTTCTCTGTTACTTCCGGCCACACATCCTATCTTATAAACTTGTTCTCATCACAGCATTTAACAGTTAACTACTTCCTACTTCTGCAAATATCACCCTCCCTGGCCTTTGCCGATCATACTCTCTTACTTTTAAAACTTCTTTGTAATCTCCTCTTCCTACCCATCCTTTTCATGTACATGTGATTTCCACAAATGCCTTTCTTTTCTGGCCTTTGATGTTAACCCACCACTTCCTCCTTAAGTAATCACAACTGCTTCCATGGTTTGTAAACATGGAAGATCACCAAATTTATAACAGCAATTCAGATTCCCTTCCTGGCTCAAGGTCCATATTCCAACAGCATATTCAAACTCCACAACTAATATCTTAATTTAGATACTAACATAACCTAATATCTTAATTTATCCAAAACTGAGTCCACCATATTGGATCATATAAACTGTCCCCCACCAGTGTTGAATATCTCAGTAAATGTCACACCCCATCCCTTCAGTTCAAGACAGATACCCAGAAATTATCTTTAAATCTATTCTCTCTTTCTTCACTGTCTCCCTCCTTGAAAATCCATCACCTGATCTTATTGGTCATATCTCCTAAATATCTCTTGGGCCCATATAGTTCTCTCAAATTCTATCAGCCCTCTAATTCAAATATTCATGGAAGATTATAATCATATAGATCTGTCAAAGAAACTTACTAACAGAGGATCAATTTTAGTGGCACACAGATGCACTTCCATAAAAGACGTTTAAAAAGCTAGATTCTGTAACTTTTACCAGGTGTACATACATTGAATTTCATTCCATTCATATGAATTTCAGAATTTTCACAGCAGTTGTGAGGAGCAAGGACTTGAGACCCCTCAAATGAGCGGCAGTAACAGCTGCAACTCTCAATTTTTCCTCTTTACATGGAGAGAAGGCCAAGAAATCGTTGCTATCTCCCGAACTCATTAAAACAGTCATTACGCAGCCCCCTTCCTCTTCTAAAATCAAGAAAGTAACCTTAGCCACTGGGCCATTCACCAAGCAAAGAAATTCAGTGAGAAAATGAAGGAAGAGAGAAGACTAACACCAATATTTGTTTTCTGTTGCCATATTAGGGGAGGCCAGAAGCAGGCTTGGCATGGATTACACAGTTAATGTAGAACTCACACCAGCAGTGAAATTCTGAAGGAAACAACATCTTGGATAAGAGGAAGGCAGGGGTACAATCTGGCCAGACAAGCCTATAGTGCTGGTAGGGCAGAGGAAACTTTTTAGACTACAGGAGAAATATCATAAAAGGGAATGTGTGGTATATCCCTAAATATGAATTCCTAAAGATTCAGAATTTTAATTTTCTTCTATAGAACACCATTATTTAGAATCATGGGTTTCTCCACTATGGAACACAATGTTGAGATTCCTTTAGAAACTAAAGTAAGAACCTCCATATGATTCAGCAATCTCAATACTGGGAATATATCCAGAGGAAAGGAATTCAGTACGTCAAAGGGACACCTGTGTTCCTGTGTTTGTTGCAGCCCTATTTAAAACAGCCAAGAACCAACCTAAATGCCCATCAGTGGATGAGCAGAAAAATAAATTGTGATGTTACACACAATGGAATAATACTAAGCCATTCAAATGAGTGATATCCTGACACTTGTGGCATCACAGATGGAACCGGAAGACAGTACGTTAAGCAAAAGAAGCCAGACACAGGAAAACAAAGATTGCACTTCTTCCTTGTATGTGGAAGCTAAAAAAGTTGTTCTAGAAGAAGCAGAGAGTAGAACAGAGGTAATGAGAGGCTGGAAAGTGTAGGGAGGGAAAACACAGACAGAATGGATGACAGTACCAAAACAATTAGATAGGAGGCATAAGCCCCAGTGTTGTATAGCACAGTAGGGCGACCATGGTTAATAATAATTTATTGTACCTTTCAAAATAAGTAGAAGTATTCTTAATGTTCCCAACACAAAGAAATTATACACATGTTTGTGGTGATGAAAATGCTAATAACTCTGATTCGAGTCTCACACATTGCATATGCATGCGAAAATGGCACATGTATCGTTACATACATACAACTGTGTCAACTGAAAACACTCTTTTACAAAAGACTCATGGGCTCTGGAGTCAGATAGACCCAACATTAAATAAGCACTCGAGGTGTTGACTGGCTTCTAGTGCCTCACTCCTTGTAGGTGCAATACGCACAATACTACCTATGTGTGATTGTTGCTATGGAGATTATGGCAGTGATGTGGGGCAGGTGAGCTGTATCCAGGATTCTAAGCCCTGAAGGCACTCTTGTAAAGATAGACCTGATTATATGAGTGTAACTGTTTAAAAGGGTGTTTAAGACTGCAAGCTTAGTAACTCATCCAAAGCAGGACCAAGTTAACCCAGGAGAATTTTTAGGGGAGTTAGCAGGCTGGAAAACAACATTTCCCAAACTTAGTTCCCAGGAGCATGAATTCTTCAAGACATGAAAAAGTTTTATTCATTTAACAAAACACAGGTTTCTGAACCAAATGCATTTAGGAGACATTGGATGCAATAATTGAAAAGCCTTCTTATTGCCAAATTTGTGGGTGACTTTCACAGGCAGATATTCCTGGTGCACCCTCACCCTAAAATGAACCTGACCATGAAGATTTTATTTCTTGGTGCATTTCTGTGTACTCTGGGAGACTGAGTTTGAATGAGTGGCCCTCAGGTCCTGTCTGATAACTTTTTCTTGAAGTCAAAACCCAAAGCCATTGCATTCACATACAATATACTTAATACATAAAAGTAATGAAACAACCTTTTTATATTTTTCATTATTACACAGGTGTGTCTAGCATCTATGAGATTTCCCCAGGTTTAACTATGAGAACTAGAGAGAAAATTTGCTGATTCCAGAGGGGAAAAAATAAATATAAACATAAAGCTGCAAAAATTTGCCACAGATATTTAAATAAGCATCTACAAAATGTAACAGCATGCTGACTAGTCACATTACATGTAATTACTCTAAAATATACTTGTGGAACATGGAAAAATTTTAACGCATTTGATATGCTGTAATTCAGGGACTCCATTAAAATGAGAACCTAGAATTTAGAAATGACATTCATTGCTTTCAAAAGAACCATATCCTTAAACTGTGTATGCATTCTCCCTTCTTCCCTCTTCCTTTCTCTCTCTCTCTCTCTTTCTCTCTCTTCCTCTTTCTCTCTCTCTTCCTCTCTCCTTCTCCCTCTCTGTCTCCCTCCCTTTCTCCCTCCTCTTTGATGTTGCAGAAGTTCCAGTAAAGAGCCAAACTTACAAACTGCCACCCATCCTGGGAGCAAGACCTGCACCCAGTTGATTTACCCAACAGTGGAGTAGGTGGGGCATACTCCATCCCCATTCCACAAGCCCTGGAAGCCCACAGACTACATTTTGGGCTCCTCACCAGAGAGCAAATCTCTTTCTAGCAATAGCCACACGCTCCTGTAGCAAAACCCTGCTCTTTCTCACTGAATCACCCCTCCTTGTGAAAAGCCATTCAGGGCACCTATTTTACAGCTGGTAGCTTCTCATTCACTGCTTTTGAATGGAACTGGGGCTTCAGGGATTCTCTCCAAATGGACGGCCGAAGACAACACAGTCAGGGGCGGGTGGGGGGAGGGCCGGTGAAAACTCAGTGCTTCTACAGGTCTTCTGCAGAGGTTTCATTTGTTGGAAAGCAGATGCTGGTGACTTCGTGCAGGAACGAATCCTCATGTCGACACGAGATGGTATTTCACGTCCTCTGCAGCTTCAGCCTGGCTCACATGTACAGTTCTGTTACAGAGGGGAGAAGGAGCAGCAGCTCAGGGGGTCGAGGGGAGGGCTCCATAGGGCCTTGCACTGTGGTCTAGAAAGACAGCTGAACTCAGGGGATGAGTCTAAGCCTCCATTCCATTTCCCTACTTCTTTGCAGCAAAAGAAAAAAATGAGAAGCTAGGTCTTTAAAAGCTGAAAACATTGACTTTTCTTTCCAATCAATCTTCGTTTTCAAGGTCTGTTAAATATCACAGCAAGAAATTCTCTCTTCTCACTTCTAATGTTTGATTTTAACAGTGTGACTCATTTCTCATTGTTTCCTATGTCCCAAAGTCTGTTGTGAGTGATTTAAAGAGCAAATGAAATAAGAGGGTAAACACACACACACACAGTCGTGTAAGAAAACTGCCTTTTTATTGTTACTGTAACATGAGAAACAGTAAAGGCAATCAACCACAGCTAGGTGAAGAAATTACCATGCATACAAAGATGAGAAGGAGCAAAGAAAATATAATTAAAATTTGCTGCATGAAAAGAGACCATTCCTCTGCTCCATACTTTTTGAGCTCATTCCCCTGTTTTAGCAGCAGCGACTCCCCAATGACATTTTTACCCTCAAGGATTGCACCACTTCCTGTGAAAATGTAACTTTTTCTTCCTCTCTCTCCGTCCCCCTCCTTAGGATTGTCACTAGAGGGTATACAATGACACGCTCGAGAAAATGCTTGCCTGGAGGCCAGAATGAGTTTCCTCTGCACTTGGATTTCCATTTATTTTACCAAATTTCCTTACAATTCATTTTTAAAAGGTCTGAGAGAGTTGATTTCCCAAACAACTGACAAGGGCTGTGTTTCATGAAAGCAAACCAAACGATACTTGGTGACCATTTTTGCTACCACTATGAAAACCCTTACCGGCTTAAATCCTGACTCTGCAATCCACCCTTTATTACTCTGATATAGTAATCGGGCTATGTTGATTCTCCCATGATACCCATCCAGAGCCAGGAACTGGTTTATCTTAATTGCACTTTAGTCTAAAGCATATTAAATGCAACTTGATTATAAAATGCATCTGAATTGCCACAATAAATTTCTTGGCAAGATTTCCAAACATCAAAGTAAAGAGATCTATAATCACCTTGTCTGGCCCTTTTGCGGACTCGTCAGGTAACTTCATATAAAGCCTGTTCCCACCTCACACCTCCCTTTCTCAGCCAATAACTAGTAAGAATGGATTTGACCAGCACTCAGATATGGCTGCAAGACACATCTTTCTATTTGGACTGCACATTAGGCTGAATATGTCACAGTGCTGCTTTGGCACAGGTTGTTGGAGTGGACTTTTTTTTTTAATTTCTCTTGCACAAACTCATTGGCCTCATCACTCAGTCCTTCCCTTCACAGCTCACAGCTGCACACTGCATGATGCCGCCTTGCCTTGTGCAGTGTCTTCACTGTGCTGTCACGCTCCCGACCCCATTCCAGGCACAGAGAGCAAAAGGAATGCACTTCCTGGGTACATTACGTGGCCGGAAGCAGGGACACCCTGCTCCTCTGTATAAACAGAGATCCACAGGGTGAGAGGGCTTCCTGAACATGCCCAGTGTGACAGCCTGCCCAATCCCTAGGCAATCTATACCAGCCTCTGCATCTAATGGAATGCAAACTCCTTTGCACAAAGGTATGTGAGAATAAGGTAAAGAGACAGAAAAAAAGCCATGCACATGTTTGCCCCCATGCCTGCCTCCCACATGCTTCTGAAAGAGTTCCAAGCCACAAAAAATGGCTGAAATAACTTGAAAAATTATTCAGCCTTGACCTCTACCTAGAGACCACTAGGTGAAAGAATGCAAAGCACAAATATGTGTGAGAGAGATATACTTGCCTTCAGTAATGAGGAGCAAGGAACTTTCTTTTTTAAACCAAGGAGTTCAAAGAACTACCAGTATAGCCAGGCATGGTGGTCCATGCCTATAATTCCAGCACGCTGGGAGGCTGAGGCAGACAGATTGCAAGTTGGAGCCCAGGCTGAGCAATTTAGTGACTTAGTAAGAGCCTGTCTCAAAATTCAGGAGGCAAGGGTGTGATTTAGTGTGAAGGCTCTGGGTTTAATCCCCAGTACTGCCAATTTGCTATCTCATGCATTCTCAGTACTCAGTACCACCACAAGAAAAAATACATACATACATGCATACATACATACATATATATAGTAATCCGATGTATTCTTTCAGCTGCCTTTTATAGTTCTGGCACAGCTATTATCAGAGATGAAGAAGAAGACTTTTAACAACTTGCCTGCAACCCATTTCCCTATCAGACAGTAACTTAAATAGCATGTATTGCAAAATTTGCCAATATATAAGACTACACTAACACAGAAACTCACTGGCTAAGTCACAGGTGACAGCCCTAGGCCACAAACATATGTTATCCCCCTAAGAAGTATTCTGATGACATGAAATAATGGCCAATCAAACAGAGCCAGAATTTTTAACTTTTTTTTTTTTGAAAGGAAACAGCTTCGCATTGTTGGTTGGTTCGAGCGCCCCCGTGTGTCTCAATAGAGTAATGCCACTTAAAGTCTTTCAAAGGACTCTTTTAAATGACAGCTTGGGTAACACGAAAATCCTCTTTTTATACTTGCTTCAGGAGACTCGTGTGGCACTCGGGAGACTCACAGGCTACCCTCAGAGTATGAAGTTTTCTTCCTGGATCTAAAGTGACGTCACAACTTATACTCGAAAGAATGAGATGCAGCTGTTACCAGAAGTGGAGGCTGATTTCAACTTGCCTGTTCTGGTTTCAGCCTGTCAGGTCATCCTGGCTTTTTCTTTTGCCTACCCCTCCACCCCATGCACCCTGAGGGGCAAGGCTCTAGGAACACACTCTCTCCACTACTAAAGAAGCGGAGCTACTTGTACAATAAGCAAATCTCAGGAGATTTCCACCCTCCTCCACCCTATGGCCAGGAGACAGCCATTCTTCTCCAGTGCCTGTCTCCTCCCTTGGGAAGGGAGGACAGCAGCCTTTTCACAGATGCGATGCATCCGCAGCAATGCCTGGCCTGGAATAGATAGACACCCAGTAAATGTTAATTGAATCCAAACCTATAAGCTCTGTTCCAATCCACTAGCTTTATTATATTTCTAGAAAACAGACGCAATGTTCATCCTTGAAGAATGAGCTAGAGAATTCCTGGAGCCCAAGAAGGGATTAGCCATTTTTCTGCATTGCCCATCATGTCTGACCTAGTGCTGGGCACACAGGGCTGGGCACACAGTGACCCTCGGTAAGCCAGCGAAGTGGTGGCAGGAAGGATGGGCACAGAAACGAATTTGCCTTCTTAACATATTTTTTTTTTTACTTTCTTTTGCAGAATTCAAAGCAATCAAAGAAGTACAGATTCATGCAAGAACTTGAAACCATCTACACAGAAAATCTGGAGTCTTTATTTTTTAAAAAGAAAAAAATGGTCAAAAATGTTTTGCCCTCATCTCCCTCTTTTATTCTCTTCCACCCCTTTGTCTTGAGGTTAGGAAGGCATGACTCAACAGTTCAACACACACACACACACACACACACACAGAAACCCAGAAATTGCCCAAGAAAATTAGTACAACCTTGGTCACTATGTCAAAGCAACCTTGATGGATCTTGCATTCTGTTATCAAAAAGAAAATTTACCAAGAAACCATGCTTTCAGGCTCCTCTCACCCAAAAGGCAAAGAGCTCTTCACTGCTTAGCTCTAAGCTAGCCAAATCCAACAAAGCCGTAGAGACTTTTGGCTTAATCTTCTCACTGAACTCATGCCAGCCTCGCACGGGCACAGCCAGGGCATCGTCACCCAGCCTGAGGTGTTGGCAGCTGCTCCTTCACACTTCTTAGCACTTTTTCGGCTCAGGGCAATGGCAAAAGTTACCCTCCCTCCCACTCAAGGCACCTGGGGGCACCTCCAACTGCGCAGCCTGGCTTCCAAAGTGTCTCATCTACAGAAAATAGTCAAGTCTTTTAATAGGTAATTCTACAACCTTCAGAGAATGCCCAGAAAGTGCTTGCCTCACCTACATACTCGGTAGTCCTCACAGCTGAAACATTACCATGACCAAAAAATGGGGAGGAAAAAGTTTGATGCGGGTCCCCTCCATTTTCTTTCTCCAAGTCCTTAGTTTACTTAAGAATATCCATTCATCCAAAATGTTCCTCGCATTTATCTTCCTTTCTGGCCACCATCATAAGCTCATCAATACAAGTGTGTTACTAAGTGGTCAGAAAGCCTCCATTCTTTTCCTTGTCCACATGTTACACGGATGATAAAAAGATCTTCCCCAAACACTGATTTCAACACATGGTTTAACAGTTCCTATTCAGGATTCCCCATGTACCCATGCTGCCTGCCCAAGCTCCAACTCTGACATCTGACATTCCAACTTCTTCACATTCTCAGAGACCTCAGGAGAAGATACAAGGGAACCAGAAGTCACCTAAAGAGTTCCCAAGACTCATATCATTGCTACATCAACACCCAAGACTACAGAGCAATAACTGTTGACTTTCAAATATGCTCAAATTGTGGACATTAGAGAAGGAACTTTATATTGAGCGTTCCCACTGAAACTTCAACTCCTGCTTTTGCGCTTCTCAAATGTGTTGATTGTACATTCAGACCAAAGTGGTGATAGTCATTGTATTTCTTCAAATGACAGCGCACCTGCCATTGTGAAACATGGGCACGCCTAGCAACAAACCTCCAGGCATGCACTGGTAAGTGAGCAAAATAAGGAGGAAAATAAATCAACATCGGGGGGAAAAAACACAAAAGACATCCTGATACTTGTAGGACATTGTGTTCTGGTGAGAGCATTAGAGAGAAGGTAAAAGAAAGTGGATCATTGGAAATAAATCATTTCTCCGCCAACCTGGCAGACAGCACAAGGGAAGAGCAATGTAAGGGATGGAGAGCAGTGGTAGTGTACACTGACAAACAGAAGTCAGGACCACAAATATCCATGTCTGCCCTCTTGTTCCCTTTCCGGAAGAGAATGCGAAGCAATCTATTTCACACATCAGACATCAACCACTCTTGTCCAAAGCAGTTAAAAAACAAAAACCTCGGAACTTTTCTGAACAAGAATTTTATTTTAAAAATATTAGAACTTTTTCCTAAACTGTTAAAAAGAAACACAGGTTCAATTCTACCCCCACTGATCATGTCTTGAAGTTCAATCCATTAAGTTTTCCTCATATCTCTAGCTAATGCTACCTGTGTCTTACCAGGCAAGGTCTTGACATCTTGACCCTTTCAGAGGTATCGCTGAGATTGGCCATCTTCTCAACTTGACTGAAAACACCTCAAGATCAAGAACTGCTCCTCTGCCCTCTGCTGGGTCTTGTGTCTTTTGCCCTCCCCTAATCATTCCCAGGTGGCAATCTGAAAACCCCTTCTGATATTTGCTGTATCATTGATTCCTTCTATCCCAGCAAATTTTTTTTCTGCAAAGAGTAGGCTATAAATCATTCAGCAACCCCTTCCCTACACATATATCCAGCTGATTCTCGATTTGGTTTGTGGTTAATACAGTTGGCATTCTCTTTAACTTTTATGTGAAGCTTTTAAGATTTGGAGTCATTGGCTCCATTTTTTTTTTTCTTTTTTTTTTGCCAGATCAACCTGCCCCAGTCTGTAGGAATCACCAATGGCCCTTTCCCATTTACCTCCTCAACGTTTGTTAAAGGTTTTATTGTTTAATCCCTTCACCTCACCCCAGCCTTTAATGACCACCTTCCTGCCCTAAGAAGTCCTCTCATGGATCGTTAACCTCCTTCACAAGTTACAGACAAGCCTCAGTATTGCCTGCAGCCCACTTATAAGAAAATATGAGCTGCTATACTGGGCATGATTTGTGATTTCACTGCAATTTTCCCATTAAGCCTAGAGTTTATCAGTCTTCTCTCCTACACATTCTGCTCCTTCCCTATCCCTTTTCCCAGTCCCCACCCCACCCCCACTCCGCCTCCTCCCCACCCCCCAAGAAATGAACTGGTTTACCCAGCAGGTTTAGTCTTGCTTTGACCAGCTTATTGTTTCAACGTGATTATGAAGTAGCTGAGCCTGAATACACAGTTTATTAATTCTCAGGCATTCACGATGTCTCTCTTGAGTGTGGTGTGAGTAAGACATGCGTGTGTGTGCCCACAACAGTAACAGACACTCTTGGAGTTTGAAATTCTGCCGGTGACTGAAAAGATAGAGACTTGTAACGTACGTGACTAGGTGATCACAACTACATCATCAGGGCAGTGGAAGGAATGCCGGCATCTGGTGTGGGTATTTTAGAGATTTGAAAATTGAGGAAGAGGAAGAGAAAAGGACTCTGCCAGGAGCATAGAGCTGATCAATCGGGGAGTTGGGATCCCAGCTCAGAGCCATCACACCGCCATCCACGTGGCTCCTTCACTCTGATGCATCCCTCCTGAGAGCTCCTGGGTGTCAGAACTTAGGATGGCTACAGATCGTAGCATGCAGCGTCCATGCACGGCACATGTGAATGCGTGCACGCAGAGGTGTGGCGATGGGACACACACACACACAGCTTACAACGCAGAGCGCACCCTGTTAAAATTAGAGTAAAACTGCTGTAATTAGAATAAATTCTAATCCAAAGAGATCACACCTCTCCACCCTACCCACGCTACCCGTCGCTCCCCCAGCAGCTAGTTTCTCTTAAAGATGAATAAATTTTAAAAGGCACCTTGGAGAAATTTTCATATGCTTTTCCTTCAGTTCCATCAATACAAACTTATCCCTGGATTCCATGAAAATAGGTTTTTCACACATCTCTGCACACACAGCCACACACACACACACACACACACACACTCACACACACGTAAAACATTGGCAGCAGGTACTTTTAATTTGCTGGAAAATATTTCTAAGAAGTCAAAAAGCTCCAGCTGAAATAGCGTGCCCTCCTATTGGCTAGCCAGGCCAGTTGAGGAACGTGATTGGTCCCTGATCCTAAGGACCGATAAGAACGGCTATAAAATCCCTGGGTGCAGCTCTTAGGCCCCCAGTTTGCAAAAGCCAGAGGTGCAAGAAGCAAAGACTGCAGCAACAGAAACAGCAGGAGCAGCCGTGTCCGCAGAAACAGCATCAGCAGCCACCAAACAATCCTCATCAAATCCTCACCTAGGCTCTCAGTGTATCCAGATCCACATCTTCACTCAAGCCGGGAGAGGGAAAGAGGAAAGGGGGGGAGGAAAAAAAAAACCCAGCAACTTAGCGGAAACTTCTCAGAGAATGCTCCAAAACTCAGCAGTGCTTCTGGTGCTGGTGATCAGTGCTTCTGCAACCCATGAGGCGGAGCAGAATGACTCTGTGAGCCCCAGGAAATCCCGAGTGGCAGCTCAGAACTCAGGTAAGCGCAAACCCAGGACCGGTTTCTCCCCCAAAGAGCTGTCCTCATTTGCCTCTCACTTTTGCAACTGTGTCTGTGACGGCTGATCTTGATAATAAATGTGCTTCGTGCCTGGTGGTAATAAACTGCTGGTGTAATCCAATAGCCTTAGGAAGTGGAGCTCCTTTGTTTAATAAACTGCATGCGACTAACGAAGAAGCTGGGCGCTGTGCTGAGGGTATTTCATTGCATAAGCCTAGCCTGATTGCCTGAAATCTGGCACGTACCCTCTGGGGGGGGAGGGGGCGGGGAAGGCTTGAATGTTGGCATGCTTGAAAGCACTCTCTATACTTTCCAAAAGCTGGTCTTAAGGTGAGACACAGCGGGTCTGATGCCAGCCCTCCCCCTGCCCCCCTTGAGACCCTATAACTTGACGTTTCTGCCTCTTTAGAGAACACGCAGAGAAGCTCCCTCTTCAGTCTGACAAATCCAGGGCGGATTCAGAGGAAACCCTACCCATCCCACCCCCAACACCCACCCCTGCCTCTCTCCCTCCTTCCCAGCTCTCTCGTGCTCCATCCACTCTGCATGCAGCCCCGATGGCCAGGAGCCCCTTGCAAAAGACTATTTGTGAAATGAAGCAGCTGTTTCTCCAAGGGGAAGGTCTTACTTTCGCCCCGACTCCCGACTCCCGGAGCAGTTAATTGTGTCTGCCCCTGGCCTCTGAAGGAAAAGCGGCATGAGGCACGAGGAAGCCTGCGTTGACACCTCTGCCCCTTGACTCCTCCCGCCGCACTCTCGCCTCTTCCATTCCTGCCCTGTCTCCCCCAGCTGTCAGCAGAGATGGGATCGCAGGTGTCAAAATGCTGCAGACGTCGACGCTCCCCTTGGAAGAGCGCAGGTCCCTGCCTAGGGGAGAGGAGGGCTTTTGCCTTACTTCCTTTTGTACTTAGTTGCTATAGAGATGCCGTGATTCACAATTCGAGCTTGCCTAAAACAATAGCAGCCCTAATGCATATTAAAACTGCTTAAAGCAAAGTTATAATTTGAACCCGTGGAAATATATAATTAGGGAAATGACTTGTAATATCCCAGAGGCTGCGGGTGGTGGGAGGGGGTGGGGAAACCTAACTGAACCACGCTTTTGATCTCCGAGGAGAATCCTACGGTATGAAGGCTACAGATCATTTCTTGTCGAGCTGCCTGCCAGAACACCCCCCTTCTGTGGGAGAGAAATTACTTTTATGGGAGATCTTATCCAGAATGCAGAAAGGCTCATGCAAGTTCTTTGTGGTTTTCTTCCAGTCTTGCACAAGGAGTGCCTTGGCCTTGTTACTGCACACCTGTGTTTCTCTCTTTGAAAAAAAAAAAGCTTTTAATATGAGAGATTATACATACCTCTAAGCACTGTCCTGGGGGGGGTGAACATGAATGGGTCAGATTCCTTGCTGCCAGGATGATGGTAAGTTTAAAGAAGAAGAGGAAGAAGAAGAAGAAGAAGAAGAAGAAGAAGAAGAAGAAGAAGAAGAAGAAGAAGAAGAAGAAGAAGAAGAAGAAGAGCCCAAATCAGAAAAGTCTCCCTTCAGGAGGACTCCTGGCAAATTCTTCTCTGTATTGTAATTTCATGCTTTTTACTCTGCAGTGTATTTTTTACAAGCTGCATAGATTCCTTGCCCCTCTATTTCCTAAACCTAACCTCTAGCCCCTGCCTACTGCCTTCCTCGTGCCTTCAGCTGCCAGGTGATGAACTTTGATTCCGCAGAGAGGCTGGAAATCACCGTGCTCCGCTCACTCACCCAGCCACCAAAGGCACGCAGGGGTGAGACAGAGAACACACGTCTCCCAGGGAGAAGGCATCTCCTGCCCTCCTAGTGCTCAAACCCTAAGAATCAAAAGGGCGTGCACATCCTCCTTTCTCTCCCCACTCCTCATCAGATGGGTCCATCCAGTGCCCCTCAGGACAGACTTCTAGATAAGTTCTTCTGATCCTTTGTCTGCACCCACTTGATCCCACCCAGTACCTCTCTGTCTGACCAGATTGGATGTTTGTCTCTTCCAGCTGAAGTGGTTCGCTGCCTCAACAGTGCTCTGCAGGTTGGCTGTGGGGCTTTTGCATGCCTGGAAAACTCCACCTGTGACACAGATGGGATGTATGACATCTGTAAATCCTTCTTGTACAGCGCTGCTAAATTTGACACTCAGGTAATAAGTCCTTGACCCCCGCTCACCCTAGCTGTTTGTCTTTAACCTAGTATTGGACTATTGATTAGGAAACAGTCCAGGGAATCAGTCTGCCTTCCAGTCTCCCTACATGAAATTCTCATCTTAGGGAATACACACACACACACCCACACATGCATGCACACACACACACACACACATGCACACATGCACCCTATTTGGGCCAGACTCCCAACCCCCACTCCCAAGATTCGAAGGAGCTGTCAGGAGCTGGCCTGTGAGGGGAGGGGTAATGAGTAGGAAAGCCTTTCCTCTTGAAGAGGAAATAAAAAATGTTCTTCTAACAAAGAAGTTCTTACTGTCTTATCTGGCATACTGGCTTGCAATCTGAATTATCAAATTCAAAACCAAGGATGTAAGGATGGATTATGACAGTTTTCAAGCTGATCTCATATCCTTTCTCCAGAGTCCAATTTGCAAATAGTCTAATGGGACAGGAATTAAAAAAAAAATGGGCAATTATCTCATAGCAAGGACATGCAGATGGCCATGATAGGTGCCAAACTGAGCCCCTTGAAGGTCCCCAGGTTGTACATCCTGACCTCATTCACCAGGTCAAGCAAAGCTTTGTCTCTCACCCTCCATTCTCCTTGGCAGGGAAAAGCCTTTGTCAAAGAGAGTTTAAAGTGCATCGCCAACGGGGTCACCTCCAAGGTGTTCCTCGCCATTCGGAGGTGCTCCACTTTCCAGAGGATGATTGCTGAGGTTCAGGAGGAGTGCTACAGCAAGCTGAATGTGTGCAGCATCGCCAAGCGGAACCCCGAGGCTATCACTGAGGTCGTGCAACTGCCCAATCACTACTCCAACAGGTACCAATGAAACCCTTCTCTGCAGTGTGGGGAGGGGGGACACTGGCAGAGCCAGTCTTGGAAGGAGGGTTAAATTGCCACAGTCACACTCTTATTTTAGCTTGCAGCCTTCCCAGCTTTTGCAGGAAAATATGTTTGTGATTGGTAGTGACAGTTTAAGCAGCTTGGATTTTTCCCCCCACTGTTAGAGAAAAAGTCTTTGCATGCAGCTAACAGAAAGCTTTATCTGCAGCACCCTTGGGCACATTTTCTTTGTTCATTTCTTGCCACAAGCCTGAAGGAAAGGATGAACTTTCTGGAAGCCACTTTTTAAGACATAAGATTTGGCTGAAACCGTGACTGTGCAGCAGTATAACTGGCCATGATAAAATAAAAAAAGCTGGTTAAATGTCATAATGCAGACTTTTTGTAAATCTGCATTGTTTCAAATCAGTTCTCATCCCAGTCAGATACTGCTCTGGCTAACCCAGAACAAGCCACCTTTGGCTCCTAAGTCTCAGATTTTCTTGGCAAAAAGTAAAAGAGTTGACCTGGATGCTCAGTAGGTTCCTTTCCAGGTCCTATATTGCCCTGTCCCTCAAGTCCAAGATTGCCCAGGAAGAAGTTCTGGTGGCCACAGAGGTCCCATTCAAATCTTGATTGATCTCACTTGACCCAAAGCCACTGAGCCACGTGTCTGGCTGTGCTTTGGCCTGCTGACTTACCCAGCAAGGACTGAACTCCTGATACTCAAGAAGGCTGGCATCTCGGCTGCTTGTGAGTGGGCTAGAAAGGTTTCCAGCAAGAACTAAGGGAGCCAGCAGGGCTAGCATGGAGGGACAGAACAGGCAGTGCAGGCTGATCAGATTTAACCTACTGTGATGCACCTTGACCTAAAACTTGACCCCCAGTCATGAAGTTCTGTGATTCTTTGATGCTCCACAAAATCTGCACAGAGTCCCAAAGATCAGTTCTGTGCTACCCTGATACCCTGAGAGTTGTCACAGGTTTACTTGATAAATTTCCTAGTCAGATGCTTGCATCTTTCTTCAGAATGACTTAGGAGTGATTTAGTCATGTGCACGTATGCAATGGAAGACTAGAAAAGTGATTCCTTACTTTACAAAAAGGTTGAGGTCTCTAACATAACAATTTCTGATTCACTCTTAACTACATGTTATTGCCCTTCAAAACCACAAGTTCACTGATGCAAATCTTTTACCTGGTCCATGGAAGAACAACTCTACCACGAAGTTCTAACCAATTTTCTCAGAACAGGCAAATTAACTCCACCCTCTCTCTCAAATAGCTTGTCTCTTTTTAGCAACTTTGGCTTTAAAAATCTCCCAGGAAGACTCTGTTTGCATAGCAGGGAGGGATGACCTAACTAATTGTTGGAAACTCCCTTCACCATCAAGAAATGAAATGAAGGATTCTTAATCAGACCATGGCTAACGATAAAGAATGTATTTGTGCAGTATTTGGGGGTAGGGGTGAGTTAACAAAATCATTATTACAAGTTCAGATCCTTAAATATCCTGTGACAAATATGGTCCACAATATGGCCTGTAACAAACTTCCAGGCAATATTGATCTTGCTATATTAACTGAAATAATCTTTCATAATCTTCCATTATGAAGGTGAGGCATGCTTCATGTAAAGGAGGGTGCAGAGGCTAGAAGGGAGATCCCACTCCACCCAGGAAAAGTTCTTTACCACTTCCCTTTTCCTTTTAATATTGCCTTGTTTTTCAACACCCTTAGAAACCTATCATAAAGAAAACTTTCTCATCTGCCTCTTTCATCTTATGGGACTCGCCTGTGATAGGAAAGGTCAGTGGGGGAAAATATGGCCCGTGCTTGAAGGCCAAAATCTCTAGTGCAGCTCTTACCTTTCTCCAAGTATTTTACTTCTGCTGGATAATATTATTCCTGTTCAGGACTGGAGAGATTTCCGGTTTCAAGCTGGGCTTGACTTGCTCTATTTAAGCTCCTCACCCTCCTAAAACATCCTGCTTTCCCAGCCTCCGTCCCACCATAGACACATGCTAAGTTGGTGCCAACTGGCAAGGAATTGCAAAAGGAAGTAGTTACAGGTTCACTCCACCTTCCTGTGACTTATCTAGCATGAGATTTGGGGCTAACAGAATCCAAAAAGCCTGTGACTGGACCAAGAGGCAGAACAAGGGGATTTTCCATGACACAAATGCACCTAAAAGAGAAAATACAGTTGGAGTGTCCCCCTGGCAAACTGTACCTTCAGCCAGGAGGAAGCAGGCAGAATTGACCAGACAGGCAGAGCGGTGCGAGGCTTGGGAACCAAATAGACCAACCCAGATCCAGAGTGGGAAAACTGACACAGCGTCCAACTCTCCAGGGCAAGGATAGGGAACAGGAAACAGAAGAATAATATTGATCAAGGGAAACAAAGGACTATTTATAAACTCTCACACAGAACGTTCCTAGGCAGTATGTGAATATTTGGGTAAGCATGGCTGAAACAGTAGCTATGGAGAATATCTGATCTTATTCTTCACCAAGATGAAAAAAAAAATCAGGATGAAATTAATTTTCAAAATAGGAAGAAACATGCTTTAAAAGGTCCTTCCAGACTAAGTGATCAGAACACTTAAACCACTGACTGCCCCACATCCTTTTCTGCCCCCACAAAAGGAATTTTCTGAAATAGTTCCAACTCCTCCTGCAAAGAGGGACCTTACCCTGAGCTGCAGTCTTTTTTGTTAAATTGAGAAAGAAAATATGTATTGGATCCCTGGAAGGATAGGATGTCACAGCTGAAGGAAACTGTTATCTAGACTAATTGCCTCACTTTACTGATTAGAGAATAAAAGTTCAGAGCAAGGAACGACCTGCTGAAGGTCACACAGCTTGTGAGTAACCAAACTGGGCCCAGAATTGACATGGCCTTGAGCCAAGTTATTTTGATTTCAAAAATGGCAGCCAAAAAAGCCTGCAAGAAATATCCACAACCCCCAAAATAGAATTCAAGCATAACTGAATATACATGCACATAGTGCTCAGTTTGTGCACATTTTCTTCTAAAAGAAAAGGCACACCCTCCCAATAGCCATAGTAACTGTAAGGTACAATAGGGTTCTCCATAAGTGACAGTTGCTAAGTCAACTCTTGCTAGAGGCACAACTTCTAAAAATAATCTATCTCACTTAGTGACCTAGAGGAGAGATCTGCCTCATCTACCAGCACAATTCCAAAGGTCAGTGCCGTAGCCCAGGCTTAATGAAGGAAGAGGGTTAACTGTGTTAGTAGTAAGGCAAGCTGACAAATTTTTCAGCCTTGGAAGAGCTGCTAAAGGAGTTCCAGACTACTTTCTATTCCAAGGGGGCTCTCAGCCTGCCATGTTGGGCTGTCAAAGCTCCATGAGGAAGAGAACAAGAGTGGATGTGGGGTGGAGGTCACTAAGCAGTCAGGTTGGCAAAGTTGGCCACCAGAAAACACAGAAATCAAGTGTCCTGGCTGGGACACCAGAGAAAGCAACACTAAGAATAAAAGCCCTCCAAGAAAGATAGTGAGCACTTTGACAAAGTATGGACACAGGGAACATATGACCCTAAAGTGGCAAGGTTATCTAGAGAGGCTGATGTCTTTAAGGATATTAGCCTTCTGCAACCAGAGAAATGCTTCCAGTTCTTTCTAAGAAGAAAGAACTTCCTACTCTTTCTGTTTATTTCTAAGGAAAGATCATATTTTCCAGCCCATTTGGGGATTCAACTGGCATAAATAGAACTTTCTAGAAGTGAGAGAGTTCACATCTAAGTTATAAAATCCTTATTGGACACTGTCCTCTAGGAGCCTCTTGCCCTCTGAAAGAGACACAGTGATCCAGGGAACCCAGATCCTGACAGAGCCCAGGAGTTAAGAGCTTCCTGGAGACTGATATATCTGGAGATGTCTGAAGCTGTTGGTACAGAGTTGTTTATTCTCAAGTTTTCCCAAACCAGTTTTCTCCCCATCCCTCCATCCAAGCGCTACTTGACTCATGTGCTTCATGATTCCAAAGGGCTGGAAAATGTTCCTCTATGCCAGAGAATCCCAGCTTCACTCACAGCTGGATATAATTGTCCCTGGAGGGAGGGGTACAGGATAGGATTGTGCCGGCAAACCAGACACCACTTCTTTCCTGGTCCCCACCGTCATCCTCTTACCACAGAAGGGTGAGCAAGTACCCCGCCTCATTACCCGCGTTCCACTCTATTTACTGTACATCCTTGAAAGGACCTCTCTGGGGGTTAAGTTATTCTGGAAAGATGTTTGATCCTGTGCTCCAGGAGGTGAGTTAAAAATAAATAGGTTTCTTTTCCTGGAAGATCCTATGGCCCTAGAGATTCTCTAGCTCTTCTGAGGAAAGGGTCTCCCCGCATAAGTACAGCAGGTCACTGTCATCAGGGCAATTTCCTATTAGTAAACACAGAGCTAATGGGTTTTGACAACTGTCACCTCACAATGGGACAGAGGCATCCCAGCACGAATTGGAAAATACCAGGACTATCTCCCCAGAGCATCACAAGGCATTTATATGCTCTGATTATTAGACAGTTGAATCCTTTCTCAGTTATAACACTTTGCTGCATTATTTGGGATACTTAAAGAATTCATTCCAAAGATAAAAGTAGATTTCAACAGATACAAGGGTTTTCTTTTTTGGGAAATCTGCCAGATCTATACATAATTATTCTTCAGCAAATCATGGTCATTGGGGAAAATTATTTTTAAAATTAGATTTCCTCGGTGATCACAAAATACATTTAAAAATCTTCAGCGAGTAGATGTTTTACTTCACGATGCTTACATGTAAGAGGTACAGAGACCAAGGGCACAAATCCTGCCTTTGATAATTTTTCAACCTGGTCAGGGAAACGAATCTACCATCAGATGCTAGCCTCTCTGACAGAAACCAAGTATCTGTAAGATGCCTAAATGAGAAAGAGGCCAACAAAAGCCAGTAAGTAGAAGAAGTTCTCATGGAAGTGTATAAGCATAAACACTTAAAGACCATTCATCTTTCCTTTTAAATATCCTCACTGCCTTCCATTTGGCCTTCTCACTACTGCAGCCTAATGGGGGAAATCTGAAGGTGGAACCAGTCAATAGCCTTTATTAAGACTAGGTGAATGTGCAGTAAGGAAAGAAGATTTTGTGGAAAAATCCCTGAGCCACAGAAGACAGGGACTTAAAAGTTCACTCAGAAAATGTATTTATCTACACAGATGCATGAGTACATATACCACCAAGAACACAACTGCAAAGAAGTATCAAGGTATCTGTAAAGCCATGCGTGATAATTATTAATATCAGCATTGAGTGCTGGGTTCACCTTATTGCATTCATTGTGTTTGGCTAAGTCCCATTTCTGTCATTGACTCATTGTATGATCTTGGGCAAGTCACTTCAGCTTTCCTTGGTTTCTACTCTACAAAAGGAGAGTTGAATTAATCACTGAATGGTCTTTGTAGTCCCATTTAGCCCAACTAAATGGTCCTCTGGATCAATATGCCTATTTCAGAGGGTTTCTAAAAATTTTCAGTCATCAAAGTCAGCCGTTTTTACAAAGTGTGGTCTAAATCTTCTAAACTCTAAATATGAAGGCAGATTTGTCTTGTGTGAATGGGATACCTAGGGGACTTGTCACCTAGACTAAGAAGACACTGAGGTAGGAAGCAGAAGCCACCTTCAGCTGACGTGCTGCTTATGTTTGCATGGTTTGACCACTGGGGGCTTGTGTTGGCTGCATAAAAACCAGGAGAAAGTCCAGATCTTACCTTGTTCTCATGAGTGACGGTCACGCATACCTTCTTTCCCAATGCAGATACTACAACAGACTTGTCCGAAGCCTTCTAGAATGTGACGAAGACACTGTCAGCACAATCAGAGACAGCCTGATGGAGAAAATTGGGCCCAACATGGCCAGCCTCTTCCACATCCTGCAGACAGACCACTGTGCCCAAACGCACCCGAGAGCTGACTTCAACAGGAGGCGGACCACCGAGCCGCAGAAGCTGAAGGTTCTCCTCAGGAACCTGCGAGGTGAGGGGGACTCTCCCTCCCATATCAAACGCACCTCTCACGAGAGTGCATAACCAGGGAGAGGTACTCACAGCCTCACCAAACTAGTATCATTTTAGGGGTGTTGATATACCAACTTTGAGTGTACTGTGCCTGGTTTGATTTTTTTTTAAAGTAGTTCCTATTTTCTATTCCCCTTAAAGAAAACTGCATGAAACTAGGCTTCTGTAATCCATATGCCAACATTCTCCAATGGCAGCATTTCCACAAACAGAGTATGTGTGAACGTTCTGCCTCTCCTCAGGAGAACGTATCCTCTTTCATCACCTTCTTCTAGCGATGTCTTTTCCCAGCTCCCCTCCAACTACCCTCAAACACAAAACATTCATGTATCTTCCCAGACATTGTAATTTGAAAATGTGGAGCCCTTTAGAGTGGTTGCCCCAGTAGAGTTAGCAGATACGAATAACTTTATTTAAATGCATGTCTTAAATGCTCATAAAGATGTTAAATGGAATTCGTGTTATGAATCTGTGCTGGCCATGGACGAATATGAATGTCATGTTTGAATTCTTGATCTCTAATGAGCTAGTGTCTTATGGTCTTGATCCTCCAATGTCTAATTTCCTTTCCAACACATTTACCAAATTGCTTGAGCCTGGCTCTCCAACCAGACTTCAAGCCTGCATCTTCTTGCATCTAATGAAAAACAAAAAGCTAACATCTTTATGTACTGTAACTGCTCAGAGCTTTAAAAGTATCTTTAACAATTGTCTTAAAACCAGAGAATCTTAAGGTCTAACTGTGGAATATAAATAGCTGAAAACTAATGTACTGTACATAAATTCCAGAGGACTCTGCTTAACAAAGCAGTATATAATAACTTTATTGCATATAGATTTAGTTTTGTAACTTAGCTTTATTTTTCTTTTCCTGGGAATGGAATAATTATCTCACTTCCAGATATCCACATAAATGCTCCTTGTGGCCTTTTTTATAACTAAGGGGGTAGAAGTAGTTTTAACTCAACATCAAAACTTCAGATGGGCCTATACAAGATAGGAAAAACCAACAGGTTTATCTAAAGGACCCCAGGTAAGATGTTAATCTCCCAGCCCACCTCAACCCAGAGGCTACACTTGACTTAGACTTATCCTGAAACAGCTCTGTCATATCCAATTGTGAATTACAGGAACCAAAAAGAGCATCCCTTTGGGCTTGGACCACCTAGCGTAATAAGGCCGACTCTACCTTGGGAAGTGTCGGTTCTCAACTCACCGTCTTTCATCAGCTCCTGGCACTCTAGCAGATGATGATGGGGTGGGAGATTGGCCACTAAATCAATCAGGAATGAGTCAGTGAGCCTTTGGGTCTTCAGTCCGGGGGACTTGGGGCTGAGGGAGTATAAATAACCCTGGGCTGTCCAGCCTTAATAGATTCCTCTTACATTTTTGACCTGTAGCACGCTGCCTGCCAAAGTAGCCCTGGCAGCTGGACCATCTCTGTAGGATCATTTAAAAAAAGAAAAAAAAAAAAGAAAAAAAGAAAAAAAGATAGAATGAAAGAGGGAAAAAGAGCTGGTGGTTTGATCATTTCTGCCGTGATGTTTACAAGATGGCGACCACCAAAGCCAAATGACTAACCTATCTATGAACAGCAGTCGTTTCTCAGGGTCACTGTCCTTGAACCCAACAGTCCCTTATGAGCGTCACTGCCCACCAAAGGTCAATGTTGAGAGAGGAAGAGGGAGGAGGATTAGTTCTGCAGGGGCCGCTCCAAACTCGCTTGGGTAGAAACTATTGGTGCTTGACTCTCACTAGGCTAAACTCAAGATTTGACCAAGTCGAGTGAGAAGGACCCTGGTGGGAGGAAGGAGGGCACCTCTCCAGAAAAATGAAAAGCAATACAACTTTACCACGAAGCCTTTAAAACCAGTACCGTGCTGCTCAAGGAGTAAGGTCAAGGGCAGCAGACCCAGCAGCCGCAGCAGCACCAACGCTGCTGCCTTTGCCCCCACATAGCCTCTAAGCGTGCTGACATCAGATTGTAAGGGCATTTTTATACTCAGAACTGTCTCATCCCCAGGTCCCCAGACAAATGGACACTGCCTTAGCCTCTTGGAAATCAGGTAGAGCATATTCTAAGTTAGATACCCCCTCTCTCCCCTACGTCCCACCCTAGGCAAGGCTGACTTCTCTGAACCAGAAAAGCTAATCAAGTGTGTGTGTTGTGTCCATTTTGCGAACCCGCTAACCCAGGACCCCAAAGTGACAAGTAGTTCATGAGGATTCTTAGCAAAGTTCTCTCTTATTTCAGTTCAGTAGATTGTCTCTGTCTCTTTTTCTTTTAGCTGTGACCTCTTCAAACCATGGTACCCCCTTTTCTCCCCCACGGTAATATTTATATATGTACCTACAATGCATATATCTACACATATGGAAAGAAGCAGTTCTCACAACGTTGCTAGTTTTTTGCTTCTCTTTCCCCCTCCTCACTCCCTCCAACTCTTCCTTAAACTTCCAAAGCTTCGTCTTGTGTTTGCGGCACAGACTGATTCGGGGGCTGACCTAGACCAGTTGCATGATTCCTCTATCGTGATTTGGTTGCACTTTAGATATTTTTGTGCCATTATATTTGCATTATGTATTTATAATTTAAATGATATTTAGGTTTTTTGGCTGAGTACTGGAATAAACAGTGAGCATATCTGGTATATGTCATTATTTATTGTTAAATTACATTTTTAAGCTCCATGTGCATATAAAGGTTATGAAACATATCATGGTAATGACAGATGCAAGTTATTTTATTTGCTTATTTTTATAATTAAAGATGCCATAGCATAATATGAAGCCTTTGGTGAATTCCTTCTAAGATAAAAATAATGATAATAAAGTGTTACGTTTTATTGGTTTCCCCTCCCCTATGTCTTTCATTGTTATTCTTTAAAAATTTCTTGAATGAGCATGCAGCCATTGGAAGATTAGTTCTCTTGAAGGTCACTGTAAGACTCAATATTTAAAGGAATATAATTGAGAACAACACTTTCCAAATTTCTTTAAAAACCATTCAGTAGCTCCCACTGACTTTATGAAAAACTGAAATCCACACTCCTTTCAAAGTTAGACAAAGTTTTGTGATCTGCAGATTAATCAGCAATCCAGCCTCACATCTCTACCTTCTCCACATTCCAGCGACACAGGCAGCTCTGGGAACAATCACAGTCTTCCTTCCAGGTCTTAGTTGATGTTGGTATCACTCTCTAGAAAAACTTCCCCTCTACCCTTTTCGTAGACTGGAAGCTCCTGGCAGGCAGGCTGTGCTTGGTCACCAGTGTGACTCCAGCACAAAAATAGCACTCTCAATTCTTTAAGTAATTTAAAAGTATAGTAAGAGGGGGGAAAAGACACCCTGCTACCAAGGGTCAGAATACATGGGATTGGGATTCCGGCTCTGTCACTTATTAACTGTGTGATGTGTTACTTAATCTTAAATCACATCAGTTTCTGCCTCTGTAAAATGAAGATAATGATACTGAGCCCCTAGAAATATGATAAGGAGATAAGTGAACTGCTTATGACATTCTCAATGTGACATTAGCTCAATCAATGGCAACTATCATCACGGACAGAGGAGAGAGAAGCAAGTTCTCCATCTCAGAAAACACTCAAATGAATCACATCAGAAAGGCAGTTGGGTCTTGAAGGGTCTTTAGGAGTTCAGTCCAGAGAGAAGAGGAGCTTGTGTGCTGCAGTTTGCCCAAGACAGTCCATTTACGATTTTTTTAAATTAGTAGATTATTCTTATAGTTTGTCTTAATCACTTTTTTGTCACCAGGACGCAGTACCCAACACACACAAATGAAAGGAGAAGACATTTATTTTGGTTCACAGTCTCAGACATTTCAGGTCATGATTGACAGGCTTGGACATAAGAATGATCCAGTGGAAGGGTCTGGTGGAGGAAAGCTGCTCCCATCACGGTGGCCCAGAGGCAGAGAGCAAAGCGACAGCCTGAGGGAGGGAGGTGTACACTTCCAGGTCCCCAGGGACCCACGCCAACCAGGCTCCACCTCACAATAGCATACTTGGCACAGTTGGTACAGCAGCCCCATGGACCTCTACGACCCAGTCACCTTCCAAACAAGTGAGGCTTTCGAGCCTCAGATCTAAATCATAACAGAATCTATATCCAAATGGGGACATCGTTCTCAATATTCTTCATTTCTAGTTCCAAACTGCATTTTCCCAAACTCAAATATGCATAGAACAACTAACCCATAGGACATGAATTCACTTTAGGGCCAAAAGTGTGTTCCGTTTGATTTACTGTGTCCTGACCAACGAAACAGGGTGACTACTCAATTGTTATTATCCCTTCATTCAGTCTTCTATTAATATTTATTTCTATAGAAAGGCTATACACTAGGCTATGTAGTACAGTGCTAAGAGCTTAGACCTGGAATTTCTACAACCTGAGTTCAAATCCTAATACCTCAATTATTACTTTGGCTTTGAGCTGAGAGCCTGACTTCTTCCCACCTTAGTTTTTTACCTATGAAAATATCCTTCTGAAATGGGGATGAAGAGGTCTTACCTGCAAGAGTGGCTAAGAATTAAATGTGTTACATACAAAGCATTTCAAACAGTGCGAAACATATAGCAAGTAACCTCAGAATAGTTTTTTGAACATTCAACAAACCTACTATTACTCACATTCATGCCATCACCCTCTAATGGTGGTAAGAGATTATACTCCCACTTCCAATATGTCTTCAAGTATCATTTTGGAGCGTGGCTGTTTTTCTTGCTCATTTTCCTTTTGTAGATCCCTATATACTACTGCTTAACCAAGATTTTATGAATTTAAAGTATAAACTATCACAGCCTACAAAAAGTGGCAAATTATACCGTGATGAACACCTGCATCCCATCACGGAACTTAAGAAATAAAATAGCTTGGTTAGCATCATCCCCCGCGTGTCTCCCTGGGCCCATTCACACATTAACAATCCAGGACTTTATGACATTTTGAAAAGTCATGACTGAAAAGGGTAGAATTTCTCACATTATTGAAACATAATAATTTTTAAATTTTTTTCTATCAGCCTTTCCAGATCATAGCATCATCTGCAAGTCTCTGGTATGGGAAGGAAAAGGTCGGTTTATCCTTCCTATGGGGTCTATGCAAATGTCATAAAGAGCCATTGGCAAGAGTTTTACATCAGGGATTCTCAGAATGTGCTTGCAAATCACCTAAGACCTTATTGAGGTGGCTGAGGATGTCTGGATAAGGTCCAAAGCCTGCATTTCTAACATGCTCCTCAGTTCATGATCCACGGAGGATACTTGGAGTAGCAGGGCTCCAACTCTCTCAATGTATCTCAAGTGTTTCTTCCATTGGAGAGCCTCCATACAGCCACTGTCAGGAGGTGGCTAAAACTCAAGACTGAGCTGGGGATTTAGCTCAGTGGTATAAGCACCTGCCTGGCAAGTTCATGGTCGTGAGTTCAATCCCCAGTCCAAAAAAAAAACAAAAACAAACAAAAAAAAAAACACTCAAGACTGGTCATTTCTCTTCCTCACCTCAGTAGCTCCGCATCACTTCAAAAACAAAATCTGAGCACCTCAACTCCAACTGTATGCCCCTCAAAAGATGGACCTTTTATTCCAGCATGCACTTCTCACTATTTCCCAAAGACAACATGACCTTTGCTGCCTTGTTCATTTCACATACTATCTTCACATATCATTAGTGAATAATCTCTTCAAACTCCTTTTCATTCACTAAAGCCCGTGTCACCTGCTGGAAACCTCCCCCAGTACAGCCAAGCGTGTGGCAAATCATGCTGCAGCCTGCTTTTAAGAAGCAAAGGTCTTAGTCATCCTCCTACACCTGATGCTTAACCCAAAGCCTATATGTACCAAGCATTTGACTGGAAGAAGGACAAACTTCTTTCCTTCACCACCAGTTAACCCATGACTTTGCTTCCAGTAGGATCTAGGGAGTTAGCAGGAATAGTCGTGTATCCTGGGGAATGGAAGGCACATTGCCTTGGTGGGTGGAAAAACAACTAACTCCAGGTACTTGTTTCCCAAAACTATTTCCAGGTATTCTTAAGTCTGCCAGCTTGGAAGACTACATAACTATATTTCTCCCAGCATTATCCCTAGTAATAATGTACAGTTGCAACAAAAGATTCATCCACAAACATGCATACATACTTGTTAAGTCTACACCAGGCATCACACTAGAGAGCTGGCCCTTGTACCCTGAGTTATGTGTCATGCAGTTTTTATCATACCCCTCAGTCTGCTAGTTATTCTTTGAACTCAGGCTGTGCCATGAGCTACATTCACCATGGCCCTTTGATTTTTCTTCTCAAGGAAGGATTTGCAGAGCAGAGAACTGCAGGGCAGTATTGCCTGAGCCCAACCCTTCACACTACTGGTAATGCACATCACCATCCTTTGCATAGAACTGAGAACTAATTATTGAATATGAATCAATAAGCATTGAAGGCTGGGGGTTTAGCTTAGTGGCACAAGCGCCTGCCTGGCAAGCACATGGTTGTGAGTTCAATCCCTGGTACCAAAAAATAATAATAATAATAATAACAATAATAAGCATTGAGGTACCACAGTGCCTGGTGGCCCACATGCAGCCCACTAAGCTGAGAACTCACTGATTCAGATCTTTTTCTGCCAATTAAATGCATCTCTCCTTTCCATCTGCACTAAGGGATTTGTGGCTTCCAGTTGAGAACAGAATGCTTTTCTCAACTCTACCACAATTAAGTCGCGGTGCAGGTGTACTCTGCTGCGGGAAAGCCAGATGTAGTATATGTCCCACAAGAGACTGGGGTTCTTTCCAACATGTGGTCAAAGTCCTGGAATCAATTCCAGTGACAACTGTTCACTTCTCCTGAGATTTCTTGGAAGCACACATATTCTAAGCCATAGCTCACTGCTTCCGCACCAGGCTGAGTGCCTCTCCTCCCCAATCCATGTCCATCAGAACTAATAAACTGGAAAACTTTCACTGTGCTAATCCCTTCATGCCTTATATTCTGATCATCCAAAGTCACCTCGCAAAACATACACCTCTCCAACCATCTATCCCCCTGGCATCGGCAAACTCCTATATTGCTTGATGTTTCCCTTGTATTGGTCAGCTTCCTGTTGCTGAGATAAAAATACCTAACATCTGCCACTTAACAAGGAAGAGGTTTATTTTGGCTCACAATGTCAGAGATTTAAGTCCATGGCGATCTGACTCCAAGGCAAAAACATCATGACTGGGGGGCATGGTGGAAGAAAGCTTCTCAATTTGAGGCATCTAAGAAGTAAAGAGCAGGGAAAGTGCCCTGAGAAGAGTTCAGGGACCAGATCTAGTCTCCCACGTCATGCTCCTAAAGCCCACCCAGAAACACCCAGAAGTGTCCTTTACTAATATCCTGGGTATCTCTCAAACCAATCAAGTTTACAGTCAAGATTAGTTGTCACACACCTCTCAGAGGCCATCTCTTGCTATTTTTCTCTCTCCAAAACCTGCCCAAATTCTATTACAACTATCCCTTGGGATCAATGAGGGATTAGTTCTCAAACCATTTCCCTCCCCCAAATACCTAAATCCACATACTATGTTCACATTATCATGTCACATATCATTAATAAATAGTCCTCCCCATGAACTCATTTTCATTCATGTTCAAGTCCCCTATATATAATAGTATAGTACTTGTTCTGCATATCCTTCTATATTCTTTAAATCATCTCTAGGATACTTATACTACCTAACACAATGTAAATGTCATATAAATAGAATTTTCTGTATTACTGAGGGAATACTGACATGGAAAAGTCTGTGCAGGTTCATCTTCAGTATAAATGCAATTTTTCTTTTCTGAATACTTACAAGTTGCAGTTGGTTGAATCTGCAGATATGGAAGAAAAGGAAATAGTGGGGTGGCTGTATATCTCAAATTTTTCTCTTTGTGTTTTCCCCAGTTTCTCATCCTAACTGAAACTTGCTGCCTTAAAGAACAATGTCCTATGCAATCTTTCCAAATGGTCGCTTACTCTTCCAAATTTCAGGGTTGGCAAATGAATTCCATGGGTCTCTGTTTCCCAGTGCTGCTCCAGATCATGCTTTTGCCACTGTCCCATAAAAATTCTAATCAACTGAGGCTGAGAACATCTTGCTGCACCTTTTTCTCCTCTCATTTTCACTGTTATCCAGCCCCAAATACCTTGGAATGATATTGACAAAATTTGCTTCTCACTTATTAATTATAATTTTCCTTTTAATTCCCGTCTCATCATCAATCTGAGAAATTCAATATTCCTATGACTCATCCAGCACTCGAACTTTCAATATCTACTCAATTCCAAAGCTGATGACACTTTCACACCCTGGAATCAGGAAAGACAATACCAGTGTGACTGTCCTGGCTTTAGACACTGATTAGTCACAGTTCATATCATACCAGTTCAACATGCAATTATTACCCTCTTCTTTTTTTAGTTGATATAAAATATATTTCCTCTTTTTTATTAGTTAATTTTAATGGTACATTTTAGGTATACATAAAGATCACATTTATTATAGGGAATTTGTACCTGTACATGATATCTCTTGATTCTTTTTTTTCCAATTTCCCTACCCACCCCTCAGCCCCCTTCCCCTCCTTCTTACAAAGGTTTTGTTTTCATTTTTTTGCCTCTTTTCTCATTATTTTTTAAATTTTTCTGACATTGACACAATTTTGATATCTTAAATGCAAAATCTTGCCTTCCAGATGTAACTACGTTTCTTTACGTATCTCCCACTCATTTATTTGCACTGTACCAATACTTTAACCTCATGCCAACCTCCAGTCCCTGGACTCCTCTGCATTTTCCTGACGTTTCCTGTTCCCTCCTATCATCATCTCCTCTTTGCCCAACCCTGAACTATGGTTAATCAGTTCAACCACGCTATGGCATTGCCCTCAAATAGCCTGCCTCGTCAGTCTTCTGACACACCTAACTGGAAAAATTCCATCCCCGAAGTCTGCCTTCTCAGTCAATGAAAAACATCACAAGGTCATGAACAGATTTTGTACTACTTAAGAGTTATCAGCTTTAAGCTCCACAAGACCTCTAGTGTTGCCTGGAAATCTTCTTATTCATCCCTCTTCAACTGTCTTCTCTACTCTCCATAGCAACTAGTAAAATCTCCAACCCATTCAAACCTCTCAGCCAACCTCCTCCCTTCTATTGCCCAGCAGAATATTTTGCCTCCTGCCACAGAGACAAAATAGGAACTATTACACGCACGGTCCCTCAGTTCCCCTCCACCAATCCTATCCACAGCTTACCACTGTTCCATTCTCCAAAGGGTGCAGAATCTGTCTTGCTGTCTTGGACTAATGAGTATATCTGAGCTCTCGATCCCATACACGTCACCCTTTCAGCAGGACTTCTTGCCTTCAGGATGCATCAGCAGCAATCTCTCCCTACATCCACGTATGTCATCTCTACTACTATATCAGCAACTTCTCTCTCTCGGCATCTCCTAAAAAGCGTGTCCTCCAGCTACTACCCTATCTCTCTCATCTTCTTATGACCAGTCTTTTTCAAAGAACTGTTTGGATTCACTTTCTTTATTTCTTCATCTCCCATTTAATCTTGAACCCTTTCAACTCTGACAGCCATCTACACTAAAATATCTATCAACCATATCAGAAATTCTCTCATTGCTATACCCAAAAGAGACTTCATATCCCCTGTCTTATTTAGTTAATTTGCCATTTGGCCCTGATAAACAGACTGTATTCCTTAAAAGGTTTTCCATGGGTTTGAGGATGTAGTTTATTGGTAGACTGCTTACATAGCATGCACCAGGTCCTGGATTCATTCCTGAGTATGGCAAGGGAAGGGAGCTTTTCACCACTATCTTTTTTCTTTCTTTAAATAATCTACCTCAATCTTTACCTCCTCTTCCTATTTCCTAAGGAATTTTAATATTGGAGATTTTTAGCTTTCTCTCCTGACCTGTGTTTTCTTCTTATCTTGGCTACTTTTCTGTGGTATCACCGCCGACTCTCATATTTCAATTATTGTTTATAACTCCAAAATGCTCTATTTCTCTTGAAAACTCTAATGAGTTTCAGACCCACATATCAGAACTAGAATTTAGGTCCTTTGAGGAAAGCCGCCAAACTTTTAATATAACAAGAATTCAACTCTTCAAACCCTCTTCATTTCCAAAAAGAACTTAAACTTCCTCTGTATTCCAGATTCATCGAATGCATCTCCATTCACTTGAAGTGTAGGCTTCACCTTTGACTCCTCCTTCCTCACTGCTCTCAGCAAATACCCACTGATTAGTCCTCCTAATTATCTTTCAAATCTTTCCACTTATTCACATTCACGTTAAGATTGCTACTCTCTGCATTTACACCTCATACTCTCAAGAGCTTCATAAATTCTCTCTCAGATTCCAGAAATCCCTCCCACCCCAAAAGTACTCCCTATCTTTAAACCTGGGATATTTTCCACAGAGGAAGTCTGATTGTGTCACTCGCCTACTTGAAAACTATCCATGGCTCTAAAATATCAGACAAAAAGATCTACTCAGTGTAGTATGCCCTATAGTTGGAGTGTAGTGTGAGTGTTCCCATAGGGGGTTCAGTGTGATTAAAGACTTAGGAGAATGGTGCTATTCTGAGAAGATGAAATCTACCAAAGGGTAGGTAGGCCCTTAGGTCACTGTGCCCTTAGAAAAAATTACAGAATGCCAGTGTCTGTCCCCCATCTCTTCCTGGTTCTAGACATGATTGCTTGCTCCAACACATGCTCCAGTCATTGCCAGCTGCCATTCACCAAGATTCCCTACCATATCCAAGCCAGTATAGGCACCATGCCCAAAACTATGAGCTAAATAAACCCTTTCTTTGGTAAGTTAGCTGCCTCAGGCATTTCAATATGTTGGCCTTTCCAGCTTTCTGATCTTCTAGCTTTTTGTGCTTAGAATGGTCTGCACATTGCTAACTTACACACTATGCAATATGACATGCTAAACAATCTGACCACTTCTTACCTTTTTACCTCTTCTCTTGATAACCCAACTCCATCCCTACCCTGCTTCCCTCACTGTGGATTCCAGCCATGTATGGAGCATATGCAGTTCAATGCATTTACCTTGTGCTTTTTGATCTCTGTTGTTTCAATTGTGTAAATTACACGTAATACTTTGTTCATACTATTTCATCTTACTGTGTGTACAAGTAAATATACATGTATTGCCATGTCTGGCTAAACACCATTCATCCTTTAGGCTTTAATGAACTCAATTTTTACCAAAAAGCCACCCTACCTAGCTAAGATAGGGTTAGGTGGCAATCTTACCTGCTTCTATAACATCTAAAGGTTGCTTTTCTCTTGGAAAATTTAAATTGTCTATTAACTTATTTTTCTTCTTTCACTAGACTATATGCTTTCTGAAGGCCAGGTCAGTATTGCTGTTTTTTTCAAAATCATACGCCTATTTTCTAGCATAGTGCTTGGTCCCTGGCAGATACAGTACTCAATACATATTCACTGGATTTAATCAAATAGCAATATGTCATAGTTAAGTTTTAGATAGTCATTCTCTTTTCAGAAGATTATATTTTGGGATAACAATACAACACATGTGAGGCATAAATGAAAGTTCCCATCATTCATAAGAATATAAATATTTTAGTGGATAAAGCAGCAAAGGAAATAAAAACAAGTTCCAAAACAACTACAAAGGGCAATTGCATATTTAAAAACATCAAGATATGCACATTTTTAAACGGTCTAATTGGGAAAGATTTTTAAATAATAATTTCCAGAGTTGTTCAGTGTTTGAAGAGAGCAAAACTTTCAAACATTACTGATGAAAATGCAAAATCATGCATGTCTTGGTTACTTTTCCCTCCTTGCTGAGACAAAACACCTGACACCCAAACTTAGGGAAGGAAAGGTTTATTTAGCTTACAGTTTTTGTAGGTTTCAGTCCATAATCAGTTGGCTCCAAGGCAGGATGGCATGGCACTGGGGCAACACTTCAAGGCAGCAGCCAAACAAGAGCAGCCAGAGCTAAAAAGGGGGCAAGAGCAAGCCTCTTTTTCTCCCTTATATTGTACATAGGACACCCCCACTCAGGGTGGGTATAACATTCACAAATCTCCTTGCCTTCCTTTGCACAGGATGAGGATATTTACAAAGTAAGAACCCTGGCTCCCTGCTGAGTCTCTCCCATAAACTTCTGACCTTCTCAAATTGACACAATGAACAGGTAACAGTTTGTGCTTTACATCTCAGGATGCAGAGCTGCTAAGTTACTTAATTAAGCTTCTAGACTCCTCAAGTTGACACAATGTATAAATCATAACAATGCATGTTTTAGGGAGTATTCTATTAAAAACTGTACAACCTTAAAACTTTAAAAATTCCTTAAGCTAAAATTCTACTGTTAGAAATACAGTATAAGACCACACACGTACGCAACAGCATACTACAATTATCTTCTGTCACCAAATCAAAGTAATTTGTGTCCAATAATATGTTAATTAAAGAAATTGTAATAAAATAATTTTCAATCATTAAAAGGATATAAAGTATATTTATATACTTAAACATAAAAATGAAAAAAGAATGGCAAATGGATAAGATTTCTTTTTGTAAAAATACGCATATATATATACCCATATTGATCATATATGAAAGACTAGAAAGTTTTGTAATAAAATGTTATATGGTGATTGCCTCTGTTTCATGGTAATACTTGCCATTTTGAGTTGGGTTTGTTTTTGTTTCTTGTTTTTAAGTGTTTTTAAAAGGTACTGTAATCTTATTACAAGATAAAAGTAAGATTTTAAAGAATCATAATCAAAAGGCAGGTCTTCAAAAATTGAGTCACTTTTTATTATGAACTACTCTCGTTTGGCCTTAAAGGATTCACAATGTTGATGCAATGTTCTCATCGTATTTATTTATATAAGAATTCTCTTCAAAGGAGCAAACTCTGGTCATATTTGACTACTAGTTGTTCATCTATACATTCAATTACTTTAATATTTAAGAGATATGTGGCAATTTGAAATAAAAACTACTAAATCACCAAATCCAAGGTCAGAACAGTTCACACAACATGCAGCACCATTATTTGGCTGCTACTTAGGGCCAGGTTCCACAGAAATCAAAGTCCAGGGTTAATCGCCACCTTCACGCTTACAAATGATATTCCTTTAAAAGTTTTTAGCAAATCAGAAATGCTTCCAATCAGGTTACTGGTTTGCTGTCCCTTTTACAAAGGATGATGAAACCAGCAACATTATTTGAGCTGGTTTCCCAAGCAGGGAAACCAGTCACCCTCACCTTACCCTCTCACCCTCTCTCTTGGGCTCTATGGTCCAAGTGGCCACTTTCCAGGTAGCTTGCTGTGAGGCAAGTTCTATGCTTCTTCGGAATCAAGAGCAAACCAACTGTCCTACTCGCTGCATGAAACACATTTCCCACCCCTCTTTCATGCCGTTGAAAGATGAACTAGAACAGCACTGGCCAGAACTAAAATCACTTGCCTACAGATGGGAAGCAGCAGACTTGGAAGTGAAAATCTTCAGAACCCAAATCCAGTCTCTGACAAACTGTCAAAGATACAAAGAATGGAGTCTCTAGGCCCCAGGTCAGGATGTAGTTTGACAAGTGCTTATGAATTGGATGAAAAAGATACCAAGATATTGGTCATCCACACACTTCATTCTCATAAAGCTGGACTCTTAGGACATCACACCTGGGAGGACTTCCATCTCTCAGCCCACTCCATCCATCTTTCAGGAACAAGAGAGGAAGTGTTCAGCCCAGGGCTCAGAGCTTCCCTACAGGGTCAAGCCACACTCCCAGTTCCACTTCGTGCCCTTCCAGGAGGGCTGCTCTGCTGGCACACACCCTTGGCCTTGGGCTCATGGCTCCCTCGTTAGTGTACATAATCCCAACCCAACCCTCTTGAACCCATTGACACTTCTCTGAAAACCCTGATGGATGCTAAAGAAGGCCAGCTCTTCTCTTCTTTACAGCTCTTTACTCTCCTGGAAAGGCAATACTTTATATAAAGTAACCAGCTTTCTGAAGCTTATCAGAACAGAGGCAGCCTCAGTGCACCAGAGAGTGGAAGTGATCTCCCTGTAAAATAAATTCACCGGGCCACTTAACAGAGTTGCTGCAGGGCTCTGGCAGGGAGCTGGCAGCTCCTGCTGCCAAAATCTAGTTCTCCTTTATCTTTCCTTTCGTGCTACTTTCTTTTCATTTAAGGTTAATGCTCCTGGGCTTTTTGAAACAGGTGACTCTAGCCATGCTAATAAAACAAAGTGTGATAGCATCTTCTATGACTTCAGATGTCAGACACTTGAAGAAAAGAGGCAAAAGTACTTTTAAATGCCCACATCCTCTTAATAACATTCCAGGGGAGAGACTGCTTATCTTGATTTTAATTTTTTCATTCTCCTTTCATCTGTTCTTCTAAAAATGTAGCTCAGAGAAAGATCACCCATGAAGTACTTATCAGAGAGCCATTACTGACATTTAGTAGGAGCCAGCTGGAGCACAGGAGACTCAGGGCAAGGACTCCAGGGAGAGGGAGTGACAATGGTACCCCACAAGAATACTCCACTCTTTGGACACCCAGGCAGAAGTCATAAATACAGGCTCAAATTCAAAACTTAAAGCAATGCAAACAAAGAATTGCCTGAAGTTTACCTCAATGTTTTCCCTGAAGTAAGCCACTCAAGCAAAATGCCTAGGATAGACAAACTTAGGGAGACAATACTGACCTTGTTTAGAAAATCAAATTGTTTTTAGTTTCCAAAGAGACTCAGCTTTAAAACAGGTCATTCTTACCTGGCCTTAAAAGTTTTAACTTCAAATTTCTACCAGCCAACATGATAGTATCTCCCTCTATATGAAAGTCACATTTCCAAGACCTGATTATTGGTCAGTGTTGCAGATAGCCTGATTGGTGAACCACCTGTATCAAAGCACCTGTGCTTAGATGCAGGTGCAGGTTCCATTTCCCCTAAGCTACCTGTGACCCCGGCACATTCCCTAACTGACTTCCTGAGGCAGGATCCCTGCTGGAGTTTATGAGTTCAGAGTCTAGAAGCAATTCAGGCAGTGCATTTCTGACAAGCTGGGTGGATTAAGCAGTCAGGTAGCATTTGAGCCCTAAACCATCTGGATCCAGGTACACAGTTAAAGATGGAATTAAAGATCCATGGACATCGAGTGCCAGAGACCCAAGTGTCAGTAACCAGGCCATAACCAGTAGCATTTTCATTTTCTAAGGAGAAAGATGGGGCCAGAATTGACTTCCAGACCAAATTTATGGACAGATGTTAGGAATTAATGACTAGGAGCAATAATTCCATCTTGTTAGCAGAAGTTCAAGCCCACAAACAGGAATCATAGTGCACAGATCAAAACCCAGAGGCAGAGGAGCTGATCAACAAATGTAGAAAGAGTAAGGCAGACGTGATGGAAGCCCCAAAGTCTTCTGAAGAAGGAGCTCGGGATAAGACAAGGTCCCTTAGTTCTTGAGTGAAGATGTGTTTACAAAGCACATCAGATTAACAAGAGCAGTGACTGGGGAGCAGTCCAGGACTTCTCCTAACACCCAGGTTCCCTGAATTCAGTGCAATACAAGGGTTTCTATGACAATGCTTGTGTTAAATGTACAAGAACACCAGAGGCTAATTTCATCACCACAGGGAGGGAAAAAGAGGGACAGATATCACTTTACATCCCCAGACTGAGTTTCAACAAATGCAAGGCTGAGTCCAGGGTGAAAGTTAAGCTAACTGGTGCCAAGCCCCAGCCCTGGATGCCTCACACGTCTGCAAAAGATGCACACTTGTTGATCAGTGTTAAGCACATGGTCAGCAAGAGGTCTGAGCAGAAATAGGAGCTTTTTCCTCTCCCTGCTTCTGTCCCTTACGTAAGCAAACCAGCAAAGCCAGCAGCAAGCAATGACATAAAATCAGCATTGATTGAGAACTTACCAGGGACACTTGCTAGTTGCTCTCATGTGTGCTAATATTCCAAAGGACACTGAAAGGTGAAATGTAGTATATGTTATTCCCATTTTAAAGATATGAAAAACCAAGGTCCTGACAAACAAAGGCGCCTAGCCAAGTTCTTACGTCTTACTCACACTTTGAACCCAGTTCTTTCCAACTCTAATACCACACTTTTCCTGTGCATCATGGTGTGTTCCTCAGTCCTGTTCCTGCTGCTCCAGACCTTCCCAGCTCTCTCCACTTGCTGAGATGATACCCAAATTTCAAGGCCCAGTTTAAGTCTCGCCTTCTACAAAAAACTTGCTAGCCTGTGCTACCCTCTTCCTTCTTATCACAGATGGACAAAACAATACAGTCAGCCACAAAATAGATGTTGGAGGCCAAAATCAGAAATGGCACAGGATGGTGCCAGGAAAGTAAAAGAAGGGAATCGAAACACAGTCAAGACAGTCAAAATAGAGTCATGGCTGACCCCAAGACCAAAAAGCAAGTAAGACAAGACAGAAATGCTTGGTAGGAAATGTGGAAGAGAAAGAGCTCTTGGGTCAACTCAAGACTGAGATGGCCAGAGCTAAGTGGGAGATCAGATTTGGGAGCAAACGCCCATTGGTCAATCCAGAATCTGCTGCCACAGGGAAGCTTGTGCCCACCCTAAGAGCAAGGCAGTCAGAGCCCAGAATCAGACACCATAATTTCAACCATCATCTCTTGCCCAGGGACAGAAGAATCCTCACCTTTATATCATGATTTTGGGAATATAAGAATGGAATTTTCAGATGCTACAATACTCACTGCCATGACCACCCTCACCAATGCTTAAAATGTCTTTGGCTGTGGAGTAGAACACAATGGAGATTTCATCGAATCCATTTTACCTTCATCAGTGCTGCTCCAATTATTCCTTCCTGCTCATCCAATCAAAACCAGAATGATCTGAGGGATGATAAAGGACCTAAGAGATGAAAAACTCAGCTGGAGGACACATGCACACACACACACACACACACACACACACACAAGCTAAGCACAGTCAGCTGAAAGCAAGCCATCAGCCAGTTTGTATCCCGAAGATATCAGTCCTACTCCTGGCTGTCACTAATTTTTCTCTGTGGTGTTGGACAAGTGCCTAAACTTCTCTGTACTTTCATTAATATATGAACAGTGTGTCTAATTCCTGTCTCATAAGAATGCTGTGAAAATTAATGAGCATATAAAAAAAACTAAACAAAACTGATGTAAAGGTCTTTCACATACCCTGGAGATGCTATAAATGCCAGGTGATCTGATTTAAAATACAGATGTGTGCTTCTATTTATGCAAGGCAATGTATGAACATTCAAGTTCACATAGCGGTGACTATCTGGCTCCCATCTCAGGCACTGAAAACACGATATTCTATAAGTGAAGGAAAATTATATTAACTACTCAGTTTAAGATTTAAGTATTAACTTTCATGATGGCTTATGATGTGCTAGGTGCCACGCTAAGCATGTATTATCTTATTAATCCTTAAGGTGACCCACTGAAGGGTTTCTTCCAGCTGACTGTTCACAAGAAAGAAAACAAATTCTGAGGAATAATCAGTTGAAAGATAGATAGATACATAGATACATAGATAGATATGTAATCAATAATGGAGACAAGACTTGAACCTCAGGTCTGTCTTCTTCCTCACTCATTTCTGTTTCCATTAAACCACATGCTCTGCCCCCAACAAAGATGTAGACCCTATAGCATATTTAATGTTTCCAGAGTATTAAATGACAAAAAAAAAAAAATGAAAACCTTACTAAAGGACAAGGCTTAGAAATCTAAGTGTTCGTTAATTCTGAAGACAATGTATAACGTAGATTATCTTTCTAACAAATGAAAAGAGAAATAACATGTCATGGGTAAAATCTTATTTACATTCGCCCACTAAGTTTATAATCATATACATCGCAGAAGTTTCCAGGAGCCTAGAATTCTGTGATTCCCTGTAGCAAAAAGGTATCTGTTGCCTGGGTCTGGGTCTCCTTGGGCCCTAACTTAATTCTGCACAAACTTAGACATAAACCTTTCCCTCCCCATGAAATCCAGGGGTCTTGAATAATGATGACAGAGAGACAGCCCATCATCAACCACTGGACCAGATGATCTCTTCCAGCTATAAAATCCCATGGCTCCAGGGAAGGATCTTGGCACCTGAGCACAGTATAATTTGCCTGACGTATGTTTCCGTGTCCAATTCTTTCCCACATCTAACTGACTGCTGAGATGGTAGAGCCTGAAAGAGACTCTAATCACTTCCTCATCACTAATCTAATAAGCCCGGACTAACTTTCTATTCTCGGTTGCCTGACATCTCAGCAATCACATGATTTACACACCATTCTCCTAAGGGAGCTACCACCTGCAGCCCCCGGGTGTGTTTGTGACCCAGGGCTTCCTCCTGGACACGTGGTGTCCACCTGTTTCCTCTTTCTCAGCCATGGAGTTCTCAAGACACAGCCTAAAGCCCAGAAGTGGAGAACTCCATCCTCTGCCCTGAGCCCTAAGTGGGCTTGGAATACTCCCTTTCCAGCTGGGGGAGTGAAGCTAGGGACCACTGGGGCTCCTGCAAGACACCTGCAGGCTCCATCTCCTCTCCCAGCCAGGAAGCAGATGATTTTGGGAGGAGAAAGTAAGGCATGTCATTCTTCCTTGAAAGGCACTATAGGGAAGTCAAAAAAAAAAAAAGTACAAGCACGGAAGGGTGCAGGTCACTTATATAATTTTATATGAAACTATCCTCAAGTCTATGGAAAACAGGCAGTTGTGCAACTAGTGGTAGAATGTAGGGAATATCAAGAAGTTCTCCCAGACCCTGAAGCCAATGCAAATGAAAAAACTGCCTTTTCCACAAATGTCCCAATAGGGCAGTCATGTATGTGCCATGGATGGTTCTGAGCTGCCTGGCAGTGAGGTGAATTACATCCCCAGCGTGATGTGTTAAATCTCAATATGAGTTTTGGTAGAGATATTCAAACAGGAGTCCTGCAAAATGGCCGACCTGATGACTCCACCGTAAGGAGGCTCCCTGGAATATACCTCCCAAATGCTGGAATACAAAATAATACAATAACAGAAAGAAGGAAAGGGGAGGGAGATGGATCCTCTGGACCTAAGAGGAGTCTAGGATGAGAACTGTAGCCCTCGGAAAGAGTAAAAAAAAAAGAAGAAGTAAAC